>PVJN01004894.1:0-40836 GCA_004026805.1 Lasiurus borealis
TGGGAGAATCAACATCATTAAAATGTCCATACTACCCAAAGCAATCTACAGATTCAACACACTACCCATTAAAATACCAACGACATATTTCACAGACCTAGAAAGAATTCTTCATAGATTCATCTGGAACAAAAAAAGACCACGAATAGCTACAGCAATTCTGAGAAAGAAGAATAAAGTAGGTGGGATCTCAATACCAGATTTCAAGCTATACTACAAAGCAACTGTTCTCAAAACAGCCTGGTAAGACATATCCTGAGCTTTTAAAGCCAAAAAGCAAAGCAAAATTTACCCTCTTAAAATATCTCATGTCAAGTGAGAGTCCCATGTGCATCCTTTGTGTTCTCATAATGCCTTCCCTGTGTTTCTTGTTCTCTTTATATTTACCATGTTGCATTGGAACAACCTGGTTTAGGTCCATTTAATAAACCTAAGTGGAAAGTTTGCCATACCATAGGTGTAGGTGTTCTTTTAAGCTTTGGCATAAGTTTACGTACAAGTTGTAGTTCTAGTCAGGCAGCTTGGTGGGGCCAGTTTGGGTTAACAATATGGCAGTGAGGATAAAAAATGAGGGTGTACTGTGGTTATAAAGTAGACAAGATTTGTTAGGGATTGACTATTGGGGCAGCATTTACTTTATATTATATCTTCATATCTTGGTTTTTAGTAGAGATTCAGAACATCTTTCTTAATAATTTCTGTTCCAAAGATGTTTTTCCAAATTTTTATATAAACTACTCCATTCACCAGAGATCAAATATCCTAGAGGTTCATAATGGGGCTTGCATATTTCCCTAAACAGTTAAGTATATACAGTCATTGACACTGGTTTCTCTCCAGACAAGAAGAACAATCTGGGCCTAATAATCCCAGATTATCTAGGAGGAGCCATCATTACACATGGATAGCATGGAAGCAAGCTCCCTATCCTTCAGGGTTGGGGAGGTGCTTTCCCAACCAATCACAGCAGTTGGATAGGCAGAGATTTTTGGACTCTTCAGTTAATTATTTTTGTGGCAGATATTTATTATAAAGATATCACTTAATAGTCATTTTATATTTATATTTAAAAAATCTAATGCTACTCTAATTATAGGAGAAAAAGCTGAAACCCTTGTCATGACTCAAAGCCCTGCACACCTTCCTGCCTCCTTGTGTCTCACCGCCACAAGCTTTGTGAAAGTCATTACTGGTTACCTGGGGATAACGTAGTCAATGTGGAAGACATTGCTACATTGAATACAACTTTCTGAATGCATGCTTCTACAGAAACAAAGACTAGGCACTTTGGGTTCAAGAAGGTATTATCTCATCTTAGTTTTCAGTGAGACTTCTCTCATTTGTGATAAAGATCTCACTGTGTAGCAAAGAAACATGTGATATGATGCACTTTGTATAGTTATTTTATTTAATTCTTACAGCAGCTTTGTGAGGAAGTTATTCTATAAGTAATTTGTTGTAGAACTAACAACAGTGTTTTACAGAGAAAAAATGAGATTTCCCCATGGTCTCATGGCAAAAATTTAAATCAGATTATTTGACTCCTGAGCTCATGTTCTTTCCACTATGTTATTGGAATTATTATCATTATTATCATATTACTAGAGATTCATGCACTTAGGGGGAGGGAGGGTCTCTGAGCCCTGCCTGCACCCTGTTGCAGTCTGGGAGCCCTTGGAAGATGTCTGACTGACGGCTTAGGCTTGCTCCCTGAGCACTGCTGAGGAGGCAGGAGAGATTCCCAACACCTCTGCTGCACTTGCCAATCATGAGCCTGGCTTCTGGCTGAATGGTACTCCCCTTGTGGGAGCGCACTGACCACCAGGGGTCAACTTCTGTGTTGAATGTCTGCCCTCTGGTGGTCAGTGTGCATCATAGTGAAGTTCCACCATTTGGTCAATTTGCATATTAGCCTTTTATTATATAGGATTATTACTGTTATTATCACAAAAGTGATATTTTCTAGTTATAGACATTTGAAAAAATAGAAAAAATAAACTTTATCCATCTTAAACATTTTTATTTATTCATTTTTAGTTTTTTTCCTAACCAGTTTCTTCTATTTTCCCATAGATATGAATATACTGTATAGATAAATTTGCACCACTTGGAAGATTTTAAATACTTTTTGGAGATAGAAAAACATTTTTAAGTGATTTGAATGAGGCTGAAAATAGGAGGGAACATAAGCTTACAGAAGTGGAAAGAAAAGTTAAGAAATAAGAAACTTTGCAAACTGAAGAATATGTCAATCATTATAATTTATTTTGAAACATTCTTGCAATTTAAAAAAAAAAATAACATCTTGTCACTGCCAATTCTCAAACTTAGAAGACACCTGTGCCATTTATTATGCAACCAAACCTCCAGAGTCACATAAAATTACCATTAGAGAAATTTACCTTGGTTCCATATGTCAAATACTACAATAACTAGGCTATTATGACATTGGATCACTTTCTTTTGATAAACAAGTGGTCACTGTTAGAGTTTTTGGCAGATGACATGAGCTGTGAAAGAATTCATAACTAAAATAAGAGATAAGTAAAAAAAAATATTCAGTAACTTAAAAAATTAAAAAAAATAAAACATTTGAAAATGCTACTGAAAATAAAAAATATATATATAAAATAAAACATAAGTGCAGAGAGAAAGTTTATTTTACTTTCCTGGAAGGGAAAGGGCTGGTGCATTGCTAACCAATGCAAAGAAATAAACAGTGGCCTTCTGTTGTAATGGCTGCTGTTGCTATATGACAAGAAAGGGGGAGATATTTGGGGACTGAAATTAAGCAGACAACAGAAGGGTTGTCTTTGTTATTTCTTTGGGAGATAGTCTGAGAGGCATCTTATTAGTATTTTTCCAAAACTTGTAAAACATTCTTAGAACAAAAGTTACAAAGTGTTTGAAGGGAGGGGGCAGCTTGGGTTTAAAAGGGAGGGATTAGAGTCCTTCGACTAAGTCGAAATTTTCAGGCCTAATTTCCCTAGAGTTAATTAAACAGCAGGTAGGAGGGGTATACAAGAATGTAGCCTTGAGAGTAGTTTATCTTGTCCCTCAGTTTGAACAAAGGGGCTGTTTGAACCAGTGGAGCTAACAACCTTGGGGTTTAATTGCCAGTTGCTCCTCATAGCTTATAAGAGGTTACAGCAAAACAAAACAAAACAAAATAAAACAAACAAACCAAAACAAAACAAGAAATGCCTTTTGTTTTTCCCTCCAAAGAGTTGCTGAAGAATGAGGTTGTGTGGATTGTATTTATTAGAATTTAATTAATTATTAGATTTTATTAACTTTATCCAATAATGAAACCATGATATAATTAAGAAAAACAATATATTCTATTCCATGACAATTAGAAACTCCTTCCAAACAAATTTTTGGATGGCAATCAGGAAGCAACTTCTCCTTGGTGACTGATAAATTTGAACTAAAGTTAAATAATTATTTCCAAAGAGTAATTGTTACAATCTAATAATCAGCTTGGATCACCTTATTTCAGCCATGCAAACCAGCAGGCACTTTGGAGTCCAGCCCAGGGAGGCATTAGGGCTTGAGAAAATGTGGGCAGTTTCAGTGCCTCTTCTGCCATTGTATTGCCTTTAGAGGTGATGTCTCACTGTCTGTTCCTTTAGCTGGATATAGAGTGTTGTGATGGTTAACAACAGACACAAAGGATTGATCTATATTGGATCTGGCAAGAATTACTGGAGTGATTTGAACTATGTAGGACTGATAACAGTAATATGTAGTCAATTAAATTGTTCTGTCCAAAGCTAGAAACTCAGCCTTGAGCATCTGCTGTGGTGTCAGTAATGCATACTCAACAGAAATCACAGAATTGTTGGCCAGTTATAAGAGGACACCTTCAAATTCCTAGACTGAGAGTAAAGTTAAGAACAAATATTGGTCATGTGTTGCAAACAATAATAGCCATAACTTTGACAAATGTCTTCTTGTTATTTTAGATATCCTTTTGCTCCAAATGGCTGATGCGAGTAAGTGACTGCTCTGAGGCCATCTTAAAAAATTCTAATGTTGGCATATAGGAACCATTGCAAACTGATAATATAAATGAAAGTAATTTATTAAAGCTCATATAACCAGGTTAGTAGAAGGCTCATATAACCAGGTAAATAAGCTACCTAAAGACAAGTGGATAATAAATATGTGATAGATACATAGGAAAAATGAATCCTCATTATCACTGGGGCCCAGGGAGTTATTCGCAATAATGCTAAATTGGCCTTTGGTTAGGTTAATAATTTTCCACCCACCTGGAAAACAACTTTCCTTCAGCCTTCCTCCACCCAACCATAGGCTGTGCTTTTTTAAATTTTTTTTTCTTATTTTTATTAATCCTCACCTGAGGATATTTATCCTTTGATTTTTACAATGGAAAGGGGTTGGGGCAAAGAAAAAGATTAGTTGCCTCCCATATCCCCTGACTGGAGCTTGGAATGGAATCTGTGACCCAGGTATGTGCCCTTGACCCAGAATTAAACTCTTCAGTGTGTCTGTGTATGTGTATGTGAGAGGAAAGGAGGGCAGAAAGGGGCCAGCTTGACACTCTAACCACTGAGAAACACCAGCCAAGGCTAGGCTATGTGTTGCTTTTTTAAATATGTTTTTATTGATTTCAGAGAGAGACAGGTAGAAGGAAAGAGATTTAGAAACATTGATGAGACAGAAACATTGGCTGCCTCCTGCATGCCCCCATTGGAAATCTAGCCCACAACTTGGGCATATGCACTGATCAGGAATTGAACTGGCAATATCCTGGTACATGGGATAACACTCAACCATTGAGCAACACCAGCCTTGCAAGGCTATGAGTATTTCTAAACTCAGATTTTATCTTCTAGTTATCAGAGCAAAAAGTCTTTGGAATTATTATTTTTTTTGGTAGTAGTTATTTTTTAGTGTGCTTTTGTGACATATTTTCTAGCATTTATATCTCGCCTTCTTATTCTTGTATCTTACTGTGCTACCTAACTATAATCTTCCTGTGGCAGAAGATTTTAAGGTTTGTATTTCTCCAGGAATGCTGACATAGTGTCCTGTAGGCAGTAATTGCTATGGGGATGGTAGTCAATTGGGTAAGAATTAACCATCACCTTTAAATGACTTTTTTTTTTTGGTAGATTCTCATCATTACACTTCCAATTTCTTTTTTTGGGTTTATATTTGTCTTTATTTTTCTATTTCACCACAGTTTTTTATATGCTAGCCTGCCAATCACACATGGTCCTTGGAGTGTAGTTTGGAAATACTACAGCTGTCAGCTTGCTCTCTATCTATGAGTCTGTCTCTATTTTGCTTGTTAGTTTATTTTGTTCACTAGATTCCACATATGAGGAAAACCATATGGTACTTCTCTTATTTAAAGGCAGAACTTTTTCCAACTATGTTAATATACAGCATAAAAATATTTTCTTTTTGCAACTGAATAAGTATATTAAAATGTCAACATACTTGAAATTTTGAGTAGATTGAGTTAATGTGGAATTATACCTTGATAACTGTGTTTACAGTTAAGCCAGAAATTGGAAAACAGTAATGACAAGTCTCCAGCATTAGTAAAGAAAAGAAGAGATGCTTATAATTAACTTCTATGGCATCTCCACCTGAAAGACCTTATACCACTTAGGATAAAAAAGGTGCCTTTCACAGGTGGGCATTTCAGTTGTGAGTGATCCTGCATGTCTAAAGACATCACACTTCTGTGCTGGCTCTTGGGACACTCTCCCAGCATGCTTTAGTGTCAGTCTTCTGAGGAATTTGTATTGAGTCTAATATGAGGGACCTTTGTCATAAAGTTGAAAATCCATGTTGACTTTACTTTTCAAAATAAACACATATAAAAGAGGTTGATTTATCACATAAAACTAAACATTACTTCCTTATCAGTAGTTTGGGAATTTGTGAGATTAATATTAGGAAATGTTAACTTAAGTTGTAGGATACAAGGGAGGGGTTCTTCATTTTATACTTTTTAATTAAATTTATTGGGTTGTTTTTAAATTTATTTAAATTTAATTTATTGGGGTGATACTTATAATAATAAAAGCATAATGTGCTAAATAGACCAGACAGCATAAAAACCTTTCAGACATCCTTCAGGATGACCTTCCAGAAGGTCATCATCTGGGGCTGTGAGGGTCAAGCCCCTTGCACGAATTTTGTGCATCAGGCCTCTAGTTGGTTAATAAGATTATATAGGTTTCAAGTGTATATTTCTGTGATACATGATCTGTATGTTTTGTGAGACCACATGTTAACCTGACTAATTCAGGGAAGACCTGTGTGGTAGCTTTGTAAACTCAAAAGATCTAAGGTAACTACAAAGGATAGTCTGAAATTAAAACTTTAAATAAAAAAGCAGTTATAGTGGGTACTTATGTCCTAGGTCAGTATCTTTCCTGACAAAGATCAATTTAGATTTTTACTGAGCCTGTTGTCTTTTGCATCTAAGATTACAAACATACCTGTGGAATGTCAGGGTAACTTGTAACTTCCCTTTTCCCCCAGACCCCTCAGGGCACAACAAATGACACCAACAAGGAAACCACAAATTGCTTCATTGTTATTTTTATTGTGTTAATTGTCAACAGTTAACTATCCCACACTCACCTTTGTAAAAGAAGTATGTGTCCATCATTTTACTTTTTATCCAATCTCAGAGGTTTTCCTGCTTTGCTTTCTCCCACCTTCCTAATCTATCACCAATGGAATTTCATGTAACCCACTTATGACTCCTCCTTTCATGGAAATTTATAAAACTAAGTTAAAAGCCACCGTTCTCCAGAGTATTGATTCTGCTTCCTAGCAATTTTCAATAGTTTGGCTCAAATAAACTCACAAAAATTCTTTATAGATTTGAATGTTTTCTTATGTTTGTTGTTGCATTAAGTATCCACTAAGCTATGTCAACTCTCCCATCACCATATTTGACCCCCTGGTAACCATCATACTGTTGTCTGAGTCTATTAGTTTTTGTTTGCTTATTTTTTTGTTCCTTTTTTTGCTATCAGTGTTATGCCTCACATGTGAGTTAAATCATACAGTTCTTGACTTTGACTTATTTCTCTTAGTATAATAATCTCAAGATTCCTCCTGTTGACACAAATGGCAGATTTCATTTTTTCCTATAGCTGAGTACTATCCAGTGTAGATATGTATCACACTTTCTTTATCTAATCATCTATTAAAGTGTTACTGTGGGTAACTAGTTATTAATAAAAGGAAGTAAACAAAAGGGAATCAAATAATAAGTTTAATAAACTAGGAAATTTAAGCAGGGATCAGGAAGCTATAGCCTCAAGAGACTCATTCACACACCCAGGGGACTGCTGCTGAGGAGACTTGCTCCTCAAAGCATCAGGAAGTTCTCCCTGAAGTGCTTCAGACCAATGCCCAGTTGCCAGAGGGAGGAGGGGAGATTCCTCTGTTGGGCAGGTGCATAGTAGGAACCAGCAGCCATAACAGAACTCCTGGACATGCAGAGTAAGAGCCAGGCTGACACCACAGAGAGGAAGGGCCCAGCCTGGGAAGCTGAAAAGGTAATTAGATTGGAGAGAGAGTGTGGAACCCCAGGAAAATGGTTGGTTGGGAGGAGGGCCATCTCAAGCTGGAAAGAATCAGGAAATAGGTTCAGATGGTTTGAATGGTGCCTTGTCTTTGGCATAGACCCGAAGACACATGGAGGATTAACAGACGCCTCCTGGCAGCAGATTCTAGATGAGTGGTTTTCAACCTTTCTAATGCTGTGACCCTTAATACAGTTCCTCATGTTGTGGTGACCCCCAGCCATCAAATTATTTTTGTTGTTACTTCATAACTGCAATTTTGCCACTGTTAATGAATCATAAGGTAAATATCTGTGTTTTCCAATGGTCTTAGGCTCTACAGCAGTGGTTCTCAACCTGTGGATTCGGCATTGCCTAAGATCATCAGAAAACACAGAGATATCCAATGGTCTTAGGCTCTACAGCAGTGGTTCTCAACCTGTGGATTCGGCATTGCCTAAGGTCATCAGAAAACACAGATATTTACATTACGATTCATTAACAGTGGCAAAATTGCAGTTATGAAGTAACAACAAAAATAATTTTATGGCTGGGGGTCACCACAATATGAGGAACTGTATTAAAGGGTCACGGCATTAGAAAGGTTGAGAACCACTGCTCTAGATCAATCCATGTTGTCACAAATAATAAGATTTTTTTCTTTTTAATGGGTAAATAATATTTAATTGTACATATATACCACTCTTTTTAATTTAGTTGTTTATTGATGGGCATTTATGTTGATTTCATATATTGGCTATTATAAATAATGTTGCAATGAATATAGGGGTGCATATCACTTTTTGAATTAATGATTTGGATTTCTTCAGATACATACCCAGAAGTGAAATTGCTAGTTAAAAGCAAAATTCTATTTTTAAAATTTTTTGAGGACCTTCCATACTGTTTTCCATAGTGACTATACCAATTTTCAATCTCACCAATGGTGCACAAGGATTCTCATTTTTTTATATCTTCACCAACACTTACTATTTGTTGATTTATTGATGAGAGCCATTCTGACAGTAGTGAGATGATATCTTATTGTCATTTAAATTTGCATTTCTCTGATGATTAGTAACATTGAGCATCTTTTCATATGTCTATTGGCTATCTGAATGCTGTGTTTGGAGAAATATCTACTCAGGTCCTCTGCTTATCTTTTAAGAGGATCATTTGTATTTTTGGTGTTATGTTTTATGAATTCTTCATATAATTTAGGTATGAATCCCTTATTGGATATATCACTGGTAAATATGTCCTCTGATTTGGTATGTTGTTTTTCATTTTTTTTTATGCTCTACTTTGCCACATACAAAACCTTTTTGTTTCAAGGAGTCTTACTTATTTATTTTTCTCCTGTTTTCCTTTCCTAAAGAGATATACAGTGGTACCTTGAGATACGAGTGCCCTAACATACGAGATTTTTGAGATACGAGCAGTCGAGCGAGCGATTTTTTGCTTTGAAATATGAGCAACATTTGAGATAGGTGTAATCGCTCAGATCAGCTGGCTACACAGGACCCACCAGTCTACCGAGACTCGAGTATCTCATAGTTTCCCACGCCTCAGTCAGTGTGCTTGTTTACCTCATTGTCTAAGCATCTTTTGTGCATTTACATACTTTATCTCATTTCTTTTTATAACCATGGGTCCGAAAGAAGCGAGTGGAAAAGGTCAGTGCTCAGAAGAGGATGATGTCTATTGAATTAAAGCGTGAATTCATAGAAAAATATGAGCAAGGTGTGCGAGTGGCTGACTTGGCGAGGCAATACGGGCATAATACTTCAACGATATGCACTGTGCTTAAACAGAAAGAGTCGATAAAGGGTATAACGCCAGCAAAGGGCATTACAATAATTTCTAAGCTCTGTAGCTCTCTCCATGAAAAGATGGAGAATCTACTGATGGTGTGGGTGATGGAGAAGCAGCTTAAAGGAGATACATTAACACAGGGCATCATATGCGAGAAGGCACGGTGATTTGCTGGAGCAGACCCCACGCACTTCAATGGATGAAGCATCGAAAGACTCATTTAAAGCCAGTAGAGGCTCATTTGATAACTTCAGGAAAAGGTCTGGCATTCACTCCATCATCAGGCATGGTGAGCCAGCAAGTTCGGATATGAAGGTAGCTTAGCTGAGGATTACCTCAAAACTTTTTCCGAACTGATAGAAGCCAAAGGATATATCCCTCAGCACGTCTTCAACTGTGATGAACCAGGGCTTTTCTGGAAGAAGATGCCGAATAGGACTTATATAATGGCAGAGGAGAAGGTGATGCCAGGCCACAAACCCATGAAGAATAGTCTAACTCTCGCACTGTGTGCCAATGCGAGTGGTGACTGCAAGATCAAGCCTCTGCTCATATACCATTCGGAAAACCCCAGAGTCTTTAAGTCACATAAAATTTTAAAAGATAAACTGCAAGTTATGTGGAGGGCAAACACGAAGGCATGGGTCACCAGGCAGTTCTTTGTGGAGTAGGTGGGTAAACCTGATTTTTGGCCCTTCTGTTAAGAAATATCTACAGGAAAACATCCTAACCATGCAAGCCTTCCTCGTCCTCGAAAATGCTCCTGCTCACCCACCGAACCTTGAAGATGAACTCCTCGAAGAGTTTAAGTTTAGAAAGGTTGTCTTTCTACCTCCCAACACCACTCCTATCCTGCAGCCCATGGATCAGGAGGTGATTTCTAATTTTAAAAAGCTGTACATCAAGCACCTGTTCCTGCGCTGCTTTGGGATGATGAAGAACACAAACCTCACCCTTGGAGATTTCTGGAAGAACCACTTTAACATCGTGATATGCCTCAGAATTATTGATCAGGCCTGGCTGGGTGTTACAAGGAGGACTTTGACCTATGCATGGAAGAAGCTGTGGCCTGAGGCCATAGCCGAAAGGACCTTTGAAGGATTCTAACCTGAGGTGCCAGTGGAGGAGGAGATAGTGTCTCTGGGAAAATCCATGGGCCTGGAGGTGGATGAGAGAGACGTGAATGAGCTAGTCGAGGAGCACTCTCTGGAACTCACCACGAAGGAGTTATTAGAGTTGCAGCCTCAGCAACATGTGGAGGTTCTTCAAGAAATTGGTTTTGAGGAGGAGCCAGAGGTGGAGGAGATCTCTACAAGTGAGATAAAGGAGACCTTAGGAATGTGGGACAGGGTGTCACACTTCGTGGAAAAGAAACACCCTGAAAAAGTTGCTACTGGTCGTGCATCAGAGCTGTTCAATGAAACTTGCCTCACCCATTTCAGAAACATTCTGAAAGGGAGGAAGAGGCAAACCTCGTTGGACACATTTTTTTTTTTTTTTAAATCGGCCCAAAATGCAAAGACCAGTAGCAATTAAGTTCAGTGAAGATTAGTTAAGTTACATTCAGTTTAGGGATAAAGTGTAGCATTAAGAGTGTAACAAGTAGGTAAATACACTTTATAAACCCAGTTTATTCCTTTACATCCTCTTTTATTATGTTTTTTATATAATATTTGTCATTTATAAATACATTTTTCTTATTCAAAATCATATAACAAGAACAATTGGGGTGGCATTTTGGGGGTGGAAAGAATTAAAAGCATTTCAATTGATTTCAATGGGAAAATTTGCTTTGAGAAACGAGCAACTTGATATGCAAGCAAGGTTACAGAACGAATTAAACTCGTATCTCAAGGTACCACTGTATCAGAAAACAATTGCTAAGATAAATGTTAGAGTTTATTGGCTATGCTTTCTTCTAGGAATTTTATAGTTTTAAGACTTATATTTAAGCCTCTAAACCACTTTGAGTTTATTCTCATACTAGAGGCCTGGTGTATGAAATTTGTGCATTGTGGGGGGGTGGTCCCTCAGGCCAGCCTGCATCCTCTCCAATCTGGGACCCCTCAGGGGATGTCCAACTGCCGGTTTAGGCATGATAATGCAGGGCCTAAACCGGCAGTCAGACATCCCTGTCACTATTTGGGATGGCTGGCTCCTAACTGCCCACCTGTCTGCTTTCCTGATTACCCCTAACTGCCTCTGCTTGCTGGCCTGATGCTCCTAACTGCTCCACTGCTGGCCTGATTGTCCCTAACCACTTCTATCTTGGTCCCCGGAAGCACATCCAGAAGATGTCCAGTCTATCCAGTCTAATTAGCATATCACCCTTTTATTAGTATAGATACGATTTAAGAAGGAGGTGTGGTTTCATTTTTTCATGTATCTTTCTAATCTTCTCAACACATTTTATTGAATAGACCTTTACCCCATTGTATGTTATTGCCTCCTTTGCCATATATTAGTTGTTTATATAAGTATGGGTTTATTGCTGGGTTCTCTATTCTCTTCCATTGGTCTAAATGTCTGTTTTTATGCCAGTAGAAGGCAGTTTTGATACTAAAGCCTCATAGTATAGTTTGATATCAGGTGGCATGATACTTCTTGGTTCTTCTTTTTCAAGGTTGCTGTGGCTATCTGTGATTCCATATAAATTTTTGGGTTATTTGATCCAGTTCTGTGACAACTATGGTTGATATTTTGATAGAGATTGTGCTTAATCTATAGAGTTCTTTGGGTAGAATAGATATTTCAACAATGTGAATTCCTTCTATCCATGAGCACGGAACATGATTACATTGATTTCTATCTTGTTCAATTTTTCTTTCTTAAATCTCTTACAATTTTCTGAATACAAAAAAGGCCTCCTTGGTTAAATTTATTTCTAAATATTTTATTATTTGATGTAATTGTAAATTTTTTTCTGAAAGTTTATTAATTATGTATAAAATATAACCAATTTCTGAATATTAATTTTGTATCCTGCTCCTTTATTTAATTTATTTATCAGGTCTAGTAGGGTTTTTGGAGAAATCTTTAGGGTTCTCTCTATGTAGTATTGTATCATATGTGAATAATGGAAGTTTTACTTCTTGTTTTCCAATTTGGATACCTTTTCTTTTGTTCTTTCTTTTTTTTTTTTTGTCTGATTGCTATGGCTTGGTCTTCGAATATTATATCAAATAAAAGTGGTTAAAATAGATATTCTTATCTTAATTCTCATCCTAAGGAAGAGACTTAGTTTTTACTCTAAGTGTGATGTTATCGGTGTATTTGTCATATATTGCTTTCCTTGTGTTAAAATATATCCCTTTGACTTTCACTTTGTTATGAGTTTTTATAATAACTGTATGCTGAATTTTGTAAAATGCTTTTATACATCTATTGATATGATCCAGATATCTTATCCTTCATGTTGTTTATGTGTTATATCACCATAATTGATTTTCAGATATTGAACCAGACTTGTATCCCAGGAATTAATTCCACTTAATCATGGCCTATAACTTTTTTTTTCTTGGTAATGTTTTTGGTTTTGGGTTCAGGACAATTCTGGCTTCAGAAGAGATAGCTGAAACCATAGTAACATAAAAGATTAAAGAAAATACTATAAACAATTATAAGCCAATGAATTTAGGCTTCATAAAATGATTTAGGAAGCATTCAGTTTTCTTTTACTTTTGGAATAGCATGTGCCCCTGCCTGGAATCGGACCTGGGACCCTTCAGTCTGTAGTCCAATGCTCCATCCACTGAGGCAGACCAGCTAGGGCACAGATTTTTTGATTAACTGACTCAATTTCAGTAATTAGTAAACAGCCTTCACATTTTCTGTTTCTACTTAATTCAGTCCTGGAATATTGTATGTTTCTAGAAATTTATTCATTTTTTTTCCAGATTATACAATTCATTGGCTTATGGTTTATAGTATTTTCTTTAATCCTTTATGTTACTATGGTTTCAATTGTGTCTTCTCGTCTTCATTTTTTGTTTTATTTATTTCAGCCGTGTCTTTTTTTCTTGATGAGTCTGATTAAAAGCTAATCAATTTCATTAATCTTTTCAAAGAACCAGTCTCTGGTTTTCTTGATCTTTTGTATTTTTTTAGGCTCCAATTCATTTATTTCTGCTCTGATCTTTATTATTTCCTTCCTCTTACTCTGTTTTTGTTTGTTTCTTTCTTTGTCCCTTTTTCTACTTCCTTCAGGTATAAGGTTAAATTGTTTATTTTATGTTTTTCCTTTTTCTTGACGTAAGCCTGTATTGCTATAAGTTTTTTTTGTTTGTTTGTCTTTTAAGGACTACTTTTGGTTGTCCTATAGATTTTGGATTATTGTGTTTTCATTTTCATTTGTCTCAAGGTATCTTTTGATTTCTTTTTGGTATTATTGTTAAGCCATACAATCTTCTTAAATTTATTGAGTCTTGTTTTGTGGTATATCCTGAAAAAAAATTCTATTTACACTTTAAGAGAAAGTATAACCTTTACTTTGGGCCTAAATATTGATGAAAACCATCTGTCAATTAAAGCAGCTGTTTTCTTGTTGAATAAATCTGTCTGGAAGATGTATTCATTGATATCAATGGGGTATTAAAGTTGCCTATGATACTGTATTACTGTTGATCTCTCCCTTTATCCATCAATATTTGCTTCATATATATTAGGTGCTTTTACACTGGGTGCATATATAATTACAAAGATAATATCCTCCCATTGAAACAATCTCTTTATCAGTATAAAATGTTTTTCTATATCTCTAGTAATTGCTTTTGTTTTATAGACATTTTTGTCTGCTCTAAGTATTGGTATCCCAGCTTATTTCCCCCTCATTTAAGTGAAATATTTTTTCCCATCCTTTTCAATTTGTACTTGTCTTTTGATTTGAAGTGGGTTTCTTGTAGGTTGCTTTTCTCTGATTCTATGCATAAGGCAATTCTGCTGTATCGCCGTCTTAGAATAATGATTTTCTATAGTAGGTATCTTGCAGGACCTGGCAGCTAAATTTCCCTAGTAACCTAAGCCAGGTGCTCTACTAGTGACCCTTGTGTAATTTTTGAGTGTCTTCTCTTGCAATTGAGACTTGATTGCTTTTGGCACGTCTGTGGGTGTGGTTGACCTTCAATCAGACTTACTGAAAGTTTTCATTAGCATAGTGTATGAGTTGCTTTATGGGGGCTGTCCACATGGAATGGGATTTGCCCCAGCAGGGCTATGGTACTACTGTGACCATTCTTTGGGTATATCACTTTTTAGCTAATCAGGTAGGCTCTGTTGTTTCCATCATGTGTATTGGTTCTGGGGACTTGGAGGAAGAGTTCCAGTGTAGGCTAATTTCAGCTGCTGCCTGTGATTGGCCCAGGGTCATCTGGTAGAAACTACAAAGGAATCCATGGTTAGTAGCTCCCTGTGCTTGGCCTGGAGGAATGTGGGAGAGATCATGCTGCTAACTGAGGCTAGCTGCAATCAGAACTGGGCCAGTGGCTACTCAACAAAAGCCATAGGGCACCCAGAGGCCAACTGCTGCTGGATGACTTCTCATAAAGCACAGAGTGTGAAAGCGACTTGGGTGGCATGTGAGTTGGAGTCTGGTAGGGTCTCAGGGAGTCACCAGGCTGGGGTGAGTGGTGTTCATCAGGTTGATGAAGATTCAGATTTGGAGTCAGAGCTAAACCTGTGTCAATTCAGCAAGAGGCACAGGGCACACAGAGGTCAGCTCTTACTTCCTAGGCCTTTGAGAGTTTTCAAGAATGCTATAGGATGGGCCAAGGCTGATTTCCTACCATTGAAAGAGATTCAGGAGGTGCTCATGTTGGTTGGGGCAGAGTCTCAGGGAATCATCTTGGTAGGGTGAGTGATATTTACCAAGTTAATTCAGATTCAATTTTGGTGGCCCCCTGTGCCAGTAGGCACTATGGGAGGAGGGAAGGCTTGATACAGGGACACTGGTGGTCATCCCTGCAGCTCTTTCCCCAAAGCCACCCAATTCATCCTCTTTTTTATGTCTCTGGTGCCCCTTCCACTACTATTCCTTCCCTGAAGTTCAAGGTGAGTGCCTGTGAGTGAGTCAGTCTTTGTGTAGGCCCTTTAAGAAGACATCCTGGTATTCCAGCCTCCCTCTGTGCCAACCACATGGATGGAAGCCCCACTAATTTTCATAGCCATATGTTGTGAGCTCTTCTCTTCCTGGCACTGGTTCTTTAGGCTTGGGAACCCAGTGTGGAGCTAGGACCTTTCATTGATCAGTTGAAACATTCCTCCAGAGACTCAACTTCCACAGATGGGTGTGGGGCCAGACCATTTTGCATCTCTGTTTCTCCTATCAGATTCATTATAGTTTCTACTTTACATCCTTAGTTATAGGACTTCTGTTCAGGTCGTCTTCTGATGGTCTTTCAGGGTAATTGTCTTATAATTTAGCTTTAATTTTTCTATGGCTGTGGAAGTGGCAAGTGCAGTGTTTATCTCCTCTACCATCTTGACTGAAAACCTCTGTGATCATAGTTTTTAAAAAGACAATCATGCAACAAGAGCATCTCTGACTTCTATATCTCCTTTTTAAAGCCATTTTGGGAAGATGTTTTCATGGAGTTCTTGATGGGAGCAAGATGAGATGAAAATTCCTTGAGGAATAAAGGGCTTTTTTGAGATATAAAGTATTATAATGTACTCTTGGAGGTAGCTGGGCAAGTTTTGAATTAAATAGAAATACAGAGGAGAAACCCTGACCAAACAATATCCTAATTAGATGGAAAGGGTTGAAAATTAGGGGCTAGGAGGAAAGAGGACTCCTTTCTCAATGGAGGTTAGACCTTCCAAAGAGAGAAAACTGAGGAAACAGAGCTAAGAAAAGTGAAACTAAGGAAAAAGTAAGGCTGAAGAAGCACATGTGAGGGTGATGGGAAGGAAAAGATGAGGACCCAAATGAAAAAGGGGCATAAGGAGAACTTGTCAGAGAAGACTGGGATGCTTGGGAGCATGGTTGAAACAGAGGTACCTCTTTGGCTAAAACATGTGGGGCATGGAAGACTAGATGGGGAAATTAAAGGCACCATGCAAGGTCAAGAGGAGGGATGCTGACTATAGCGTCTGCGTGAAGGGCACAGTGATGAAGATGAGGGATGGAAGGAGAACAACTTTACCAACACAGTTTGCACTTTCTGAGAGAGTGAACAAGTCTGCGGACTCCAAGGGAGGTTAAGATGGACAGGAGAAGACTCAAATAGGTGCCCTCAACACTGGTAAAATACATAATCCAGTCATTTTCTGAGAATGAATATAGTAGAAATGTGGATGGGACTGTGAAATGGAAAAGGCTTAAAATGTCAATGAGGCAGGTGACAGGAAATTAGAATAAACCCCCAAAATACCAGATAGTTCAATTTTACGAATGACTCATACATGATTGGTGATATTTTTCTGTAATACTGGAAGTAAGTATATAAAATGAGGATATTCAATCATTATAGACTTACTCACTTATTGTTCATCCAACAAATATTATTGAACGCTTAATTTGTGAAAGACATTTTCCCCAAGCATGGTGTGTTCAGCAGAGCACAGAAAGTAGTCCAGAGTCCCAAGTGCTATATAGCCCAAAGCTGGAGGAAGATTGGAAAACAACTAAGGTGTGATAAGGAGTCACTTATCACACTGTATGGCAAAGCTTGAGAATAATGAGCAGCTCATTCCCAGAAGACTCAGGACTCCACAAAGCCCAGTGAAAAGGCCTAGAAGGGGCTTGGAGAGAACAACTTATAGGATGGCTGGAAGTGGGATAGAATGAGGAAGATGGGCTTCAAAGAATGGTTTGTCTCTATAAGAAGGCTGAGATCCACTGGGAAGCCATGGCAGCAACAATGAAAGGGGATTTCTGTGTGGGCAAGGAATGAATAACTGAGAAAATTAAAGAAATGTAATTATACTCCTGGTCACTTTTGGCAAATGAGGATGAGGGTAATGGAAGAGTCCTGGGTACCCTCCCTGGCTCTTCAGGAGGTTGATGTGTGTTGAAACAAAGATAACCCAGATTTTGGGATTATTCCTAGGCTCTGCACCAAGTTTCCTGAACCTCAAAGTCTTCATCTAAGATTACTAAAGTATATAACTTTATGGATTTTTATAAGGACCAAGTAATATAATTTACGGAAAAAAATGTTTGGTAAACTTCAACTTGCAAAACAATTATTTGGCTTCAAGATGCTTCCTGGAATATTCATAAGGAGGAAAGCAGGTGGCCTGTATCCAGCTGTCAATACAACTCTTTATTAAGGCATTTCTTTTCCCAAAGAGGGTGGAGAGTTATGAGCCCATCCCGAGCACCAGTCACGAGGGATATAGCCGTTTTGTTGATTTCCAAGACAGCACTCAGGTTATGAGTTTTTAGCACTTGTTGTCTGTGATTTGGAAGCTATGCAATTTCACATCTCAAACACGAACAAGCTGTAGCTGACAAGCATCTGTAAGACAGCAGGAGGCTAGACATTTCTGATCTGAGAAGAAATACTTTAGGGTATGTCCCACTGTGGCAGGCTTAATCCAATATTAATTAGAATTTAATGACAAGAGAGAGCTGTTAATTCAGCAGGGCTGGGTGGGACACATGGTAGGCAAAGTCCTAGATGTGAGAATTGGTTGGTATGTAAAAAATAGACATCAGCATAGATTAAGGGAGCATTGAGATAGGGGCAACACTAGGAAGACTTTTCTGATGTATGTTGAAGAATATAAGCTTCTATCACATATGTGATAATGAGTTAATGATGGGTTTTAAATAGTGGGATAACACAGATACATTTTAGGATGCACACTTTGAACAAGAATGGGAAGAAAGCATGGGGGGGGAGTCTACTACATTGATTAAAGACGTTGCTTATCTCTTAAGTAGGGGCAATACATTTGTTTTTGTTAATTAGTTAAAGTATTATAAAAAGCCCTATAGCATCTGTCAAAGAGTAGGAATGCGATAAGTGATAGCTGTTTATTATTATTACTAGAGGCCTGGTGCATGAAATTCACGCGTGGGTGCAGTCCCTAGGCCTGGCCAGCAATCGAAGTGTGAGTGTCTGGCGTGTAAAGGCAGATTCCAGCTGACCTCTGGATCCTGGGCAGCACCTGGGCCCCAAGACCCCTATGTGCCCTACTCTGCCTGAGCCATCGACCCTTTGTTTCACATGGAGCCCTTACTCACTCATCTGCTTTAATGGCTGGGTCAAGTGCACTCCTATCTTCTTTCTGGCCAAATCCAATGGCCATTTTTTGTGTGCTTGTCTTCCACGTTCTCTCAACCACTTTGCTGAAACTCTTCCTCTTGTCTTTTGTGCTCCTAAATTCTTCTGTATGTCTTCATTTCACTGTGGACTTTCTCCATTCATTGCTTGTTGAAGGAAGACAACCTTTTCTGTTTCTGCAACCATTTCTATTTCTCTACTAGCCCTGGAAATATCGTAATACCCAGCAGCATTGACAACGGTAGAGCAAAATGCGGGAGTCATCCTTGATTTCTCTTTTCCTTAACACTTCATTAAATCCATCACTAAGTACTCTAAGTGCTCAAAAGTATATCTGACAGCTATCTACTATCTTGGTCCCTTTCACCTTATCCAAACCAACAGCCCGTCCTGGGGATGACTGCAACTGGCTCCTAATAGGGCTCCTTGCCACTGTTTTGGTCCCTGAAAGTGACTTTCCACACAGTCATCAAAATGATCTTTTAAAGACATAAGTCATGGCATTTTACTTCATAAATTTTACTGAATAGAATTTACAAATCCTGTGTATGGCTTTCTATTGCCTTTGAAATAGACCCCAATCTCCCTAATGCGGACTTATATATTTGAGTTTTTCCCTTTTTCTTACATTCTCAATCCTCACCTATCAAGTTACAGACATATTGATCTTCTGAGTCTCAAACTCACCAGACTCATTAAGTTTTGGCCTTAATTTGATTACCCATAGATTTGAGGTTTCAAAAATGAAAACTGTATTATTATTTATTATTATGTATATTCTCTTTCCAGTTTCACTTTGAAACATTGTTTGAATTATATTTCTGGGCTATAATGGGTAATTAGCAATACATTTGTCTCAAGCTAATCTATTTTGTTGGCAGATTTTTGGTATTGTAAACTGAATCCTAGAAGATTTGAGCTGTGCAGTTAATCTAGTGAAAAGGGAACTCAGAATAACACTGTAAGAGAGAGGATGTTTAAAAGATAATATATTTGAAGGGAATTCAACAAGGTCTTTTTGCTAAAAAAGAGACTTTACAGATAAAATTTTCAATAGATACAAAACTTATAAGTATGGCAGGGGACCATTAAGGCTTTCTATTTTTTTTAGAACATAGAAGAAAAGTAATAGGAGGATTCACATTGATTGTTTCAAACTTAATTCTGAATTAAGTGTTTTAAATAGTTTTGGTGATGATGCAGATAAAAAACATTTAAAACAATTTTCTCAATATTTTCAGCAAAGTTGTATATTATACTCATTTCTCTGAAACTTACATTTTTCACATAAAACATGATGCATGGCTTTTCAGGTGAAAATGGCTGTAAGACACTTAATGATGTGGATGCATTGTAGTTTATTAACTATTTTTTATTCATGTGGTATTTAAATTTTTCTATTTTTGCCATTGCAAACAATAAATAAATGTGGATATGTAACTCCTTTAAGTACTGATATTTTTATTTCTATAGAATTAATTCCTGAAAATAAGATTGTTGAATTATGGTTCTGAGGTTTCTAGTCTCTCACATTGTGCCTACTAGATTTCTGAAAACTGCATCTTGTTTTAATTTGCACTTCTATAATTACTAGTGAGGTTTAACATTTGCTCATTTATCAAATATTTACTCTGTGCATAATGGTGTGCTGGAGCAAGGTTATAGTGCCTCATTACAGTTTTTCCAATTCTGTGTTGTTATATTGTTAATTTGGTTGCTTGAATCTGCCAAGCTGGGAGACTTTAATCCTAGCTATCAACAAACGGTACCCACTCCCCAGCCACTCATTAAGCATATGTTAGTTAGTACACCATTATATGTGGCAGATTCTGTTCTAAGCAATTTGAACACATCAGTGATAAAACCCACAAACATCATTGCTGTTATATAGCTTATACTACTGAAGAAAAGACAGATGATTCTGAAAATAGACAAATTATGTAGTAAGTTAAAAGATAATATTATAAAAAAAGAACTAGAGTGAGGTAAGGGGGGTAGGACTGTGTGTGTGTTGGGAGAGGAAGTAGTCAGAGGAAGGCCTCTTAAAAAGACATTGGAGCTCATGTAAAGGAAACATGAAGAGAAGCTTTCAAGGTCAAAGATCCATCTGCAAAAGCCGATGGCGACTGCACCTGTGTTCCTAAGGAGCAGCAAAGAGGCGCTGATAAGTAAGATAAGATTAGAAGGCGAAATTTCAAAAGATTTGGGGCTGGTAGGCAGTGTGAGGTCTCCATTCAACGAATGGGCCAATTGCAAGGTTTTGAGCAGAGCTACCTAAGCTCACATTGAAAGGGCATACTTTCTAAGGTTAATGGGTATTTTGAATTTTTTTTTCATTTGAAAATTGCCTACTTATATGTATTTTTTACAGATATATCAATTAGATCATTTTAATTATCAATCTCAAGAACTTTTAATATACTAGATATATTTATATTTTTCCTGCCATATGGTGTTGCAAATGTTTTCTCTTACACTAATTTTTTAAATTTTATGTTTTTAAACTTTTTAAAAATATAAATGTGCATCAAATATGTAAATTATTCCAAACCTCTTCACTGTGAAATGATAAAGCTTTTCTCCTTTCAATATTGTTAGGATTCACATGTTTGTTTTAAACTACCTTTAATTTGTTTTTGTGAGATAAGAAATTTCCTTATAGTTTCTTCTAGTACAGAAGTTGTCAAACTATGGCCAAGCTGCTTACTGCCCATTTTTCTAAATAGAGTTTTATGGGTACACATTTGGCCCCCTTCTTTATATATTGTCTGTGGCCCCTCTCTTCTCATGTTGACAGGTTACCATGAAAGAGATACATGGACTACACTGCTGAAAATATTTACTACTTGGCTATTTAAAAAAATTGTAATTATTTTAGCTGATGGATAGGCAATTATTTAAATGTCACATTTTTAAAAAAATCACAATTTTCTTTTTAATTATCATAGCACACTTAGCACATATTCATTTCTAATTATATATTTTATTTTATAACAGTACTAGAGGCCTAGTGTATGAAATTTGTGCATGGAGGGGATGTTCTCTTAGCTCAGGCTGCACCCTCTCCAATTGGGACCCTTGGGGATGTCTGACTGTCAGTTTAGGCCTGATCCCACATCAGAGCTAAACTGGCAGTTGAACATCCCTCTCACAATCTGGGATTGCTGGCTCATAACTGCCTCTGCCTGCTAGCCTGATCACTCCTAAGTGCCCTCCTCTGCTGGCCTGATTGCCCCAAACTGCCTTCCCCTGCTGGCCTGATCTTGCCCCCAACTGCCCTTCTCTACTGGTCAATTTAGTTCTGATTGATCGGTTTCCATGCCAGTCAGTGTCAAAAGCTCCACCTCCTAGGCAATCATTGGTTCTTCATAGCACCCACATTTGGTTCTGATTGGTCAGTTCCTATGCCAGTCAGAGTCTCTGGGCCTTTCAACAGGGCCTGATAAGAAATGCAGGGCTAATCAGCAGCTCTAGTGGAGGCCTGGATAAAAATGGAGGCATGGTTGCTGGCCAGACTGGGAGAGAAAGAGAGAGGCAAGTGCTCATCAAAAGCTGCCACAAAGGCAATGGGTCAGTCCCTGCTTCTCTCTTCAGGCTTCTCTCTGGCAATGATTCTCAGCCCCCTCTGCAGTCAGTGCTGGGGCACGGTGCCTGCAGCAGAAACTATCTGATTGCAGGACTGACTTCCAGTTAGTTGAACCTCCATCATTACTGGTCATTATGACCCAGAGTTTTTATATATTAGAATAATTTTTTTGTTCACCAATCTACCTATTCCTGTGTCAATACCATATATATCTTAGTAACCCTGTGCATGAATTTGTGTGCCAGTTGCTCATTGCAAGGCCTGGCCACTTCATACCTGCTGTCCAGAGGCTCTCCACTGCCCAGAAGCTCATCTGCAGCTGGGTGTAGAATAATTGCCTTGTCATCAGGGTGATGATGCAAGCATTCCCTCCTCTCCCTAACCACTCCATACTCACTGCCCAGAGGTCCTCTGCAGCCAGGTTGGAATGGTTGCCTCATTGTTGTGGCAATGAAGCAAGCATTGTGCCAGAGATTTATGCTGCCTGTTCTCAGTGGCCACCCCTCCCCCCAGAACAGGGGGACTCTGGTGGGGCTGAGAGGACTGAGTGTTGCCATCTTGTGGCTAAGGGCGTCACCATCTTTGTGATGGAGTGGTGGTTAATTTGCATAGTACCCTTTTATTATACTTATACAAATTAGTGACTGTTGAAATAGCTACTGTTTCTCTTTCTAATCATGATGACTTTCATATTTCACCAATATTGTTGTTAGTTGGTGGATATTGCTAATTAGACTTTATTGTGTTTCAAGAATTGCTTTCTATTCTTATTTACTACATTTTCATTAAGAATGGCTTTTATATTTTATTAAATATTCTTTTAGGATATGACATAATCAGGTATTCTGTTTTTTTATTATCTCTTTAATATGTTTATATATTATGTTGATAAATTTGTTTCATAATGAATCAATAGTCATAGAATAAACTTTCTTATTTTAAATATAACTTTAAAATATGATGCTATATTTAATGTGATTATAATTTATTAGAGATTTATAAATATATCTTTATAAGAAAAAGTTGGTACAGTTTTCTGTGCTTTGTCAAATTTTGATATTCTAGTCTATAACCTGGGATAATAAAAATAATTTAAAATGTTGATGATCAGGGTGATGATGATATTTAGATATGTAGAACTCAGCTATAAAACCTCTATTTTATGGTAGATCTTTATAATTTTTTAATATTTTTGTAAACAAAATTATTCTTACAAATTTATATTTTCATAAAATGACAATTTTCTGTTTATAAAGTAAGCATATACTCTTCCTTGACTATTTCATCAATCTATGCACTTTTTCTTTCTTGGAATTCTGGACTTTAATTTTTTGGTTTTGATCAGAATTGGTATGTGTTTTTTTTTTTCCTCTCTAAAATGGGTTTGATTTTATAAACACTTTAAAAACATTCTGTTAGTTGTTTCATTAATTTCAAGTTTATATCTATTGATTACTTAAAGTAAATTATATTAGTTGAGTTTTTCCTCCTGTTCCTCTTTAATAATAGTAATCTTACAATTTATAAATTAATCTTAAGGCTATAAATTTTCCTCTGAATACTACTAGTATTTATTTGTAGGTTGAAATATAAAGCAATCTCTTCTTCATAAAATTTTATTCTTGCTTTGTCAAGGTTCTGGTGTACTTTTTTTCAGCATGAATAAATAAATAAATCTGTAATTTTTACTTAAACTTTGTACTAAGCATTGGGATTTTTAAAAGGATGCTTTTAAAGTTCCAAGTATTTAATATTTTTCATCCTATTTTTGTTTAGGATTTCTTGGTTTACTACCAGTATGTATAAAGAATATTGCCCTTATACTTTCTTGCTAGTATATACTATTGTTTTTCAGTGCAGAAAATAATATGATTTTTCTGTTATTGTGCAGAATTAACAGAAAATAGACTATTTTCTGTCCTTCCAATGATTGATAGCTCCACCACTCGGAGCAGGTACCTATCAGGGCAGGAGCCTATCAGGGGAAGGAGCACTATTTTCTGGTATCTTAGAGACTCTCAAATTGCCACCTGCAATTTTCTTCTGGGGCTCATAGAGCAGCTTGTTTTGATCCCTTGTGCTCTAAGTCCAGTAGTGTAGTCTGTTCAGTATATTGTTGTTATTGACCTGTGTTCCTACTCTGAGGGACCCCCCAACCGCCAATGGGTGGCCATCAGGCCTTCTGGGTCCCAACCTGGAGCTTCTTCATCTGAGAGATGAACAGTTTTTATAAATCACCCATATGTACAGGCTGTGGCAAGACTAGGTTTAAAGTTGTCAGTATGCAAAATACAGTTTATTCTTGTAGTATTGTTTATTAATTATTATTATTTTTTAAATTTATTTTATTTTTTCCCTATTGCCCTCCCCACCCCCCAGTACAAGCCCTCACTTGGCTCCTGCTCCTCTCCCCCCCTCCCCCGCATTGTCCTGTGTTTACTGGCTATGCCTACACACATGCATACAAGTCTTTCTGTTGATCTCCTACAGGCCCCTCCCCCACAACCTCCATTGCCTTCCCACTGTAGCATGACAGTCTGTTCAATGCTTTGTTGCCTTTGCATCTGCTTCCTCCCCACCCCCTGATTCTTGTCTTTAAAAACAAGAATCTGTAGGCTAGAAATAAACCCACCAGAGCAAAAGAAAAATGTTTGAGTCCCAATTTCAATGTCCAATAGCTTTGAGTCCCAGTTTCAATGTCAAACAGTTCCTTATGTGTACATGTCATCAGTGGTATCTGGATAGTGGACAAATGGTGGCAATTCCAGTCCGATCCTCTCTGGTTTGGTCACAGGAATCCTGTAGCGATGCACTGCTGCTGACTGCTCCCATGGCAAGGCTTCGTCTGCATCTTCCATCTCTGGACTGTTTCTCCTTTTGTCTTCGTGGTTGGCGCAGACCTGTCAGTTCCTCTCTGTTGCAGGAGTCCACTTGGTCTTGGAGTTGTTTTCTGAAAGTATATAAACATATTCTTGACCAAGAGTTAATAAAGGAATCTTTTCTATAAAATTGACTTGGAGTCCTGTTTCTTTTTGCCCACCTGCTTTTCCATTGACTTATTTTGACACCATGTGTGTTTTTCATGGGTGTCTTGCTGTTAGTATTACAAATGGAAATTAATTTTCTAAAGTGAAAATTTTCTACATGTAATTTACTTACCAGATATTTTTCCTTACATGACATTATCCTATCCCACCCCCTTTTTTTGGATTAATGGAGAATTTGGTAAAATTTTTAATGCAATCTTGATAGCTTTAAATTTTAATTTTTTGCACACAAATATGCCTGTTTTATGTTCATTGTATATTAAGCAATTTTACGATGAGATGAGCTATCAATAGAAATTTTAATTAATACTTTAGAAACAGCCTTTTGTCCAGTATACTTAAATTTTCTTGGGTGTTCACTTATTTTAGTTTTCCAATTTAAATTAATCTGAAAGTTTGATAACTCTTTTATGTCAAATTTAATATTCTACCAGTAATCTTAGATTATCCTGTATATATTAGAGGACAGGTTTAATTGCATTGGGTAGGCACTGAGCATTCCTAGTGCTAGGATGAATTTAGATACAGGGCAGCTGCTGTCAGCATGTTTCTGTCTGTTACCTGGGTCCCAATCTGTGCTGAGCATGGGGAGCGAGGTATCCATGGGGGCAGGAGACCTCCTTCAGAAGGGGTGAAGATTCAGACTCCTGCAAGGTTTGGGGATGGTGAGGGTCTGTGCTCTACCTCTATTGACCCCCAAGTTCTCTCCTGATGGCCCCTCTGCGACAGTGTCTGTCTTAGGTTGTTTCTTCCCTGAAGAATCTTACCTGTCTCTGACTAACCAGTCATCCTCAGGGGCCAAGCAGGGTGTTGTGAGGTTCAGTTCTGTCTCCATGGTAGCCTATGTCCCCGTGGTCTCCACACCCAGCATCTGCTTTGGGAATTCCCATGCCTGTGGGTGGGTGCCCAGACACTGATCACTTATCTCGGGGAATTCAGGTTCCTTCTCCAGGCAGGGTCCAGCTCACACCATTTGGCGAGAGACAGATCCATTATACCAGCCACCTTGAGGCTTCAACCTCAGCGTAAATAGAGAGCTCAGGCTACAGCTGAGGGCCACTGGGTTGTGAGAAGAGGGTCCCTCTTGGCAAAAGAGGAAAGAGGGGCCAGTATAGAATGCTCAAGTGCCTTCCCAGTGCCTTAATTTGTTCTGAAAGGGATTAAATCCTTTCATGTCCTCTTTTTAAATTGGTGCTAAACATTCAAGAGAAATTGTTTCAAGAGACAAAGATTTTTCAATGAAACTCTGTAACATGAAAATCATTTTGGAAGGAAATAAAGAGAAGTTTCCTTTAAATGTCCTAAGGATTGTAATTGAAAGTCAATATATTTGGCCTCTTGAGCTAAGGTAAATAATCTATGTTTATGCCTCCCTGAAATAGTTTATATAAAGTTACAAAAATAAATTGTCAGCCCGTTTGAAATTGAATTGCCATGGCCTAGAGCAAAGAATATCCTTACATGATATTATCCTACAATATCATTTAATTTTTGATATTTCACAACAGCATATTGTACAACTATCCCAAATGAACTTACAAACTATTTTTTTTATTTTCTATATGAACAACTAACTATAAACCTACTGTGTCCAAACCTGCTGTGTTCTGGGCTTTTTGTTTGCTTATTTGCCATCTCTCCACATAGAGATGCCATGGAATACCACCTCCTTCCCCAGACTCTAGCCACTCGTTAAGTTAGGGGCAGCCCAATGGATAGGGTCCTGAAGAAATCATGTAACTGAGCTTTTCTAAAGAAAATTTAAATAAGAATTTTCTCATTGTGTGTACATCTTGTTGAACTTCATTAACTTCTTCCTTTCCCTTCCTTCTCCACATTCTCTTCATTCTCGTAACATGCTATCCTGCTTTAATTCACCAGTGTGTCCACTCTTATTCTGTTTAAGCTGCTTGGTTAATGCTCACAAACTGTGAGACATGGAACTCTTTTAGGCTTCCATGTCCTCAGCTCCAGTGTCCTAGTTCTTATAATATGTAATCGCAACAGTCGCCAGGAGCCTATCAAGGTTCAGAGCAGGACAATTGTTAAAATTGTCACTGCAGTTTTTAATTATTTATTGCTTTGGCAGTTTGCCACAGTTGAGCTATCCCTGTAATTGAAGAAGCCCTAATAATAAAAGACTTTCTACTTCTTCTTGACCTTGGAGATGCTGTTCAACATTCCAGATTAAATGTGTTAATGTATGGAGGAAAGGCCATCTAAACTAATCCTGTTTTCTGGCTTCATTTTCTTGACAAAAGCAAAATAAAACAAAACAAAAACCCTAAAAACTTGACAGAAAATTGTAGAGGTCATTTAGAAATACAAAGTCACAACAATAGCACAAAATGGGTATTATTTAAATTCTGATTTGGCCAGTGTTGGAGTTGCAGTGTTATTTTATGAAATTCATCAGGCCCAGGAGTGCAAATAGTTGTAATTAAAGGCTTCCAGTAACAGCCCTGTCAAGTAATTGTGTGTATCACATTTGGCACATGTTTCAAAGATGAGAGCCATATTAAATAGACCATCTGTTGGTTTTCATTAAGTCTTCTCTCATCAACAGCACTATTAAATGTAACTGAATCCATTTATGAAAATTTCCTGGCACCTGTGCTTTCAATTGGACATTGACCAATATTAACAGCAAAGCTACTTCACCTGAATTTATTATTAATAAAAACTGAAATACAGCATAAATATGTGTTTTCCTACAACACTTTTAAAAGTATTTATTCAAACAAATGCCACAGAAGGCTCTGACCATTAGAAATGATGAGAGCTCCCAGTCTGAGCTCCACTGGATTTTGCTGGTGACCAGTGTATCTTCAGTATCTGGGCACGCACATCCCTTCTGGAAAGCCATGGCAAAATTGACCTGGGGCATGATTGCTACCCTTCACAATCCATCTTAACATCATCTCCTCTTGGAGGCTCTCTTTGTTTTCACTCTCTTTCCCTGGTACTTTCTGTAATGAAATAAAATAATCAGTCTTTGTAGGCTTGATCCCACAGGGCAGACCCTGCACACTGCCAGTCAGGACAACCAGCAAGCCCTCCAAGGAGCAAAATCAGGCTCACTGAGTCAGTATGTCTGGTCTGTGTGTCCGGAAACTTCAGGACTCAGCAGTGGGACTCTGAGCATCTGCAAATAGCCAAGAGGTGCTCCTTGAAGTGGAGAGAAGTGCACCAAGCAGCACACTGAAATGGCAGTTCCTCTACCAGAAGCACCGCAGCAGCTCCCCTAAGCTCTTTCTCCCACAAACAGAAGCCTTTCCACTCTCACACCCACACTCACTCTCCCTCCCAAATGTACTCACACGTTTACCCTCACTCCATACCTGTCCACTGTCATGTTCCATCTATTCCACATATGTTTTAAACAAATGCTCCGATTGCTTTGGGTAGTATGGACATTTTAATGATGTTATTTCTCCCAATCCATGAGCATGGTATGCTCTTCCATCTGTTAACATCTTCCTCTATCTCTTTTTTCAGTGTCCTGTAATTTTCTGCATATAGGTCTTTTACCTCCTTACTTAGGTTTATTCCTAGGTATCCTAATTTTTTTGGTGGGATAGTAAATGGGATTGCTTTTTTAGTCTCTCTTTCTGTAATTTCACTATTAGTGTATAGAAATGCCATAGATTTCTTGACATTGATTTTGTATCCTGCTACATTGCCGAATTCATTTATTAAGTCAATTAGTTTTGGGATGGAGACTTTCGGGTTTTTACATACAGTATCATGTCATCTGCAAATAAGGACAGCTTTACTTCTTTTCCAACTTGGATGCCACTTAT
This sequence comes from Lasiurus borealis, assembly GCA_004026805.1. NCBI lineage: Eukaryota > Metazoa > Chordata > Mammalia > Chiroptera > Vespertilionidae > Lasiurus > Lasiurus borealis. The sequence goes on from PVJN01004894.1 coordinate 29,047, forward strand.
TTCTTCTTCTTGTCTAATTGCAATAGTTAATACTTCCAGTACTATATCGAACAGGAGAGGTAAGAGTGGGCATCCCTGTCTTGTTCCTGTACTTAGGGGAAATGGTTATAGTTTTTGCCCATTGAGTATGATGTTAGCTGTGGGTTTATCATATATGGCTTTTCTGATGTTGAGGTATGATCCTTGTATTCCCACCTTGCTGAGAGTTTTTATCAAGAAAGGGTGTTGGATTTTGTCAAATGCTTTTTCTGCATCAATTGATATGACTATGTGATTATTATCTCTCAATTTTTTTATGTGATGTATCCCATTTATTGATTTGCGGATATTGTTCCATCCTTACATTCCTGAGATAAATCCTATTTGGTCATGGTGTATGATCTTTCTGATGTACTGCTGGATCCCATTTTCTAGAATGTTGTTGACGATTTTGGAATCTATGTTCATGAGAGATATTGGCCTGTAATTCTCTTTCCTTGTGCTGTCTTTATCTAGTTTTGGTATTAGGGTGATGCTGTCTTCATAGAAGGTGATTGGAAGTGTTCTTTCTTCTTGCATATTTTTGAATAGTCTGAGGAGGATAGGTTTTAATTCTTCCTTGAATGTTTGGATGTTTGGTAAAACTCTCCTGTGTAGCCATCTGGTCACGGGCTTTTATTTGCTGGAAGCTTTTGATGAGTGCGTCAATTACTGCCATAGTTATTGGACTATTGAGATGTTTAGATTCTTCCTGATTGAGTTTTGGAAGGTTATATTTTTCTAGAAATATTTCCATTTCCTGCAGGTTGTCCAATTTGTTGGAATAAAGTTGTTCATAGTATTTGTTAACAATACTTTGTATTTTGGTGGGATCTGTCATTATTTCTCCTCTTTCATTTCTGATTTTGTTTATTTGGGTCTTCTCCCTTTTGCTTCTCATTGAACCTGGCTACATGTTCATCAATCTTTTTTAACCTTTCAAAGAACCAGCTCTTGGTTTTGTTGATTTTTTGAATTGTTTCTTAGGTCTCCATGTTGTTTATCTCTGCTCTGATATTTACTATATCCTTCCTGTGCTTACACTGGGCTTTTCTTGTTGCTCTCTTTGTAGCTCTTTGAATTGTAAGGTTAGGTAATTTATTACCATTGTTTCCTGTTCTTTGCAGTAGGCTTGTAGAGCTATGAACTTCCCTCTCAAGACTCCTTTCCTTGTGTCCCATAAATTTTGTATTGTTTTGTTGTCATTGTCATTTGTTGCCATGATTCTTTTATTTCTTCCCTGATCTCTCTGGTTACCCAGTCTTTGTTTAATAGCATGCTGTTTAGTCTTCATGTGTTTGATTTCCTTCTATTGTCTTTATTATAGTTGATTTCCAGTTTTATGCCACTGTGGTCTGAGAAAATGCTTGATATAATTTTGATCTTTTTGAATTTGAAGAGGCTATTCTTATGACCCAACATATGATCTATCTTTGAAAATGACCCATGTGCACTAGAGAAGAAGGTATATTCTATGGCTTTAGGGTGAAATGTTCTGAAGATGTCAATTAATTCCATCTGCTCTAGTGAGTCATTTAGGACTGATGTTTCTTTGTTGATTTTTTGTTTAGAGGATTTGTCCAGTGGTGACAGTGGGGTATTAAAAGCTCCTACTATGATTGTATTGCTGTCAATCTCTCCCTTAATATCCTCCAGGAGTTTTTTTTTAAATGTATTTAGGTGCTCCTATATTGGGTGCGTATATGTTTACCAGAGTTATTTCTTCTTGTTGGATTATTTTCTTTATGTATTATAAAGTGGCCTTCTTCATCTCTTATTATGTCCTTCACTGTGAGATCTAATTTGTCAGATATAAGTATTGCAACCCAAGCTTTTTTTTCATTTCCATCTTTCATCCTTTCACCCTGAATCTGTATGCATCTCTTTTCCTTAAGTGGGTGTCTTGTAGACAGAAGATATATCAGTCATGTGTTCTTATCCAATCGGTTACCCTATGTCTCTTGATTGGAGCATTTAATCCATTTACATTTAAAGTTGTTATTGATAGATACTTATATGTCACCATTTTTAGTCTTTACCCCCGAGTTCCTTCTTCGCTTCTTCTTTCTTTTTATTACAGCAGACCCTTTAACATTTCTTGTATTGCTGGTTTGGTGGTAATATATTCCCTTAGTCCTTTTTTGTCTGTGAAGATCATGATTCACCTTCAATTTTGATTAAAAGCCTTGCTGGGTACAGTATTCTTGGATTTAGACCCTTCCTTTGCATGACTTTCTATATTTCATTCCATTCCCTTCTGGCCTGATGAGTTTCTGTTGAGAAATCAGTTGATAGTCTTATGGAGGTTCCTTTGTAGGTAACTTTCTGTTTCTCTCTGGCTGCTTTTAAGATTCTTACTTTGTCTTTGGTGTTTGCCAATGTAATTATAATGTAACTTGGTGTCGGTATTTTGGGGTTGATTTTGCTTGGGACTTTGTGAGCTTCTTGAATTTCTGTGTTTTTTATTTTATCTTATATTAGGGAAGTTTTCTGTCATTATTTTTTCAAACAGGTTTTTTATTCCTTTCTCAGTTTCCATTCTTTCAGGAGCCAAATTATGCAGATATTGTTTTGTTTTGTGTTATCCCAAAGTTCCCTTAGGCTCTCCTCTTGCTTTTTAATTTTTTTTTCCTAGAAGCTGCTGTACTTGGATATTTTTTCTTACTTTGTCTTCTAGCTCACTATGGGTCCTCTGTTTCTTCTAGTCTACTTTTGATGCTTTCTGTTGAGTTCTTTTGAAGAGTTAAAAATTCTCAAAGTTAAGAATAGAGTGGAAATTTCCAGAGTGCTGTAACCCAGGTGCAGGTTGTTAGTGTAACCCAGGTGCAGATTGTTAGTGTGTGTGGTGAAGACAGCCTGTAGCCAAATTGCAGAAGGAGACAAGGTCCAGATATCGCAAGAGATTAACCAATAACCGCCAGCGGCATCCTGTTATCGTAACACTATAAAATACCCTGTAACTTGGTTCGGGGCTCTCAGCCTCTGCTCTGCTTTCAGAGTATGTTGTGAGCCCCAGCATGCTTGGTGAATAAACCATTTGCTGTTTGCATGAGAACATCTCTTGGAGCCTTCCATTGAACGGCGAGCGTTTCGACCCTTACACTTTACAGCAGTGATGTCATATTTCATTTCTCCTTGATTATTCTTTGTTTCCTCTTGGTTGTTCTTAATTTTCTCTTAGCTCTTCTTCACTTCTTCTTGGCTCTTACTGATATTGTAAATTTTGTCTTCCATTCTTTTCAGCCACCTTATGACCACTTCTCTGAACTCTTTCTGTGGTAGATTTATTTCTGCTTCTATTTTGTTTACTTCCTTTTCTGGTGATACCTGTTTTTCTTTCATATGCAGGTTGTTTCTTCATCTGCCCATAGTCTTTTTTGTCTTGGTGTCTGCTTATGTAGTTCTCTCTCCTACATTGATTTAAAGGCACAAAGTACAACATGACCAGATACAACACACAAGGCACTGAACAGAAATGTATTAATAATGCTAATAACCACAAATAAGGTGAACACCAATGAAAAACAAATTAGAAGGGTGTACAGGGAGAGACTGGACAAAAATCATACACCTATGGATGAGGTCAATGGGAGGGAACTAAGGGCAGAGGGAGAGGTGGGAGCTGGGTGGAGGGGTGCTATGGAGGGGAAAAAAGAAACAAATGTAATAATCTGAATAATAAAGATTTAATTTAAAAAAAAGAAAAGAAAAACAAATTAGAGGTAAGTAGAGAAAGAAGAAGAGAGAAATGAGGAAAAAAGAAAAGAAAGAAGTGCCAAATTCAAATTGGGAGAAGGAAGAAAAAAAAGAAGTAGAAGAAAAGAGAAAGAAAAAAAAGAGAGTAAAGAAAGAGAATAAGAAAGAAAAATCGAACAAATTACATATGTGAGGAGAAAACTCCAATAGAACAGCCACTAATCCCAAGAAATGCTGGCAACAAGTACCTGGAGATAAATAGAAACTACAAATAACAACTAATATCAAGGGAGGCAAGGGAAAATAGAGGTAAAAATCAAACCAAAACAAAGCAAACAAAAAGCAAAATAAAACAAGTAGAATAAGCAAAAATAATCTCACAGAAAGGTATAAAAAAATCGATATAATCATGGGTCAGGCAAACAACAACAACAGGACATAGAGAAAAACATTTTTTTTTTTTTTTTGGATAGTGAAGAGAAGAAGAGAGAGGTTTGTATGGACTTGGAGTAGGGCATTTGAAATTAAATATATAAGTGGGGTGAAATGTTAACCAGGTAAAAAGAAAGAATAGAGAGAATCTAATGTTGGAAAAGGAAAAGAGAAACAAGACAACAAAATGGGGAAAGTTAGGAAGAGAGTGTTTGCATAAAGGTAGAGTTAAGATATCGTAAAATTATGCTAAAGGAAAGATGAAAATAGAATGTAGAACTCTAATCCCAAAGTGAAATAAGGAGAAAATAAAATGACATTTCTTTTTTTCAAAATGGTAAAATAGTAGTAATAATAATACTAGTTGAAAATAAAAACATAATAATTAAAAAGTTAAAATCAATTGAGGAGAAAAGAAAAAAAAGGTTTTTTAATTAAATTATGCAAAAAATAGGTACATAAAAAATGTTAAAAAAAGTGAAAAATAAAAGAATAGAAGGGCCAGTAGTGGAGGTCATTCACTTCTACTATTGTTCTGTTTGGCACTCCTTTTTTTCAGTTGGAAGGGTATTGCAGTTCCCTGAGTTCCACTGCTTAGCTATATCTTAATCTGTTTATTCTTTTGTGATTGTGCTAAAGTGAATTTGTGAGTCATCCACTGGGTGGTAGTATTTCGGAATTGACCTCTGAGACCAAGCACAGGACCTCTCTTGCTTACTCTGTGGTACTCAATACCAGTTTGTGGGGGTCGGTTGCCCCAGAGCTGATTTTCTGCTGGTTATTCTGCGCTCCTATCCCCAGGTTCCAGAAAAACAACTTTCCCCTGCAATCTTTTAGGATGTCTCCAATTGTGTCATCCTATGTATTGGGCTTAGCAATCAGAAACCAGGGTCTGAAGAGGAAAGAGTGCGGTCTGTGCAATCCCCCTTCCCCGCTCCTGTTCATGCAGCCGAGATACTTCAATAACTTCCAGGCTGTCTTTCTGCCTCAGATCAAAATGGATTGTTTTCTAGAGCTCCGAGGGCCTCCTTTCACATTCAGGGATCACGCCCTGCACCACATCCATGGATTTCTCTAGGAGCAGCTTTCCCCCAGTCCAGTTCCCACAGTGTGAGCGTTCTCTCTGTTCTGCGGGACTGGAGACCTCACCTTATCCCAAGTGAAATCTGACCTTTCCGTGTGGCTTGTGGAGCTCCTCTGAGTCCGATTGTTTGCACTGATTGGAGATCGGTGTTCTGGGTCCCCCAGCTGTTCAGTGAGTGCTGCAGCTAGCTTTTCAGACGCCTTAGACATCCACTTTCCTCTGCAAGAAGGCGTGGTCTCTGAGTTCACGCTGGTGGCCCTGAGAGATAAAAACCCCGTGGCAGTGGGGCTTCCTGGTCAGGGGAGCCCTGTCCACCAGTCTCCCACCTTCTCCTGGAGGATAACTGTCTCTTATCTTACCAACAAACACTCCCAGTGCGACCCCCAGCTGTTCTCTCTACTCAACGACAAGGTTCTGGACATGTCTGTCTATTCCGCCGCCATTCCCTCCCCACCCCCACTCTTCAATCAGTAGTTCACATTTTCTAAATCATTCTCTCTCTTGGTGAATGATATTGCTTTATTAAATATATGACCACTCTGATGATTCAGGAAAGGGATCCAATGGACTCCAAGGATCCCCCAAGGGATTCAGAAATTTTAAGAACCTGCCAGGAGTAATTAAAGATCCCTGAGAGGGTTGGCCAGAAAGGAGTCAAAGTAGATATTTCTTTTCTCACTTCAAGTTTCAGACTAACCCTGCCTATGGATGATTGTGAAAGAGAAAAGGAGAAGGAAGGGTGAATGGGAGGGTGGAGTTGGGGATAGAGAGGGAAAGTGCAAGAGCAAGAGGCATAGAGAGGTGATACTATTTAAAGTTCAATATTCATAAAAGTTGTTCAAAAATAAGTGTATTCCTAGTTGTTACTTCTAGTTATGGAAACTATCTAGTCTTATTTATTTTTGTCAAGCTTATTTAAAATTTACTTTTCACAATTGGGGTGCTCACTTTAGAGAAGATACCAAAGCAGCTTCTATGCAGCTCAGTCCATAGGAACCTTTTGATTTTCTTCTGGAAGCCAAGCACAAACAGCTCACCATGAGTTGACTTTGCTTTGGTTCCTAGCTTACATTTTTTACAGAAACAGGAGGGTAAACAAATTGATGTAGATAAATGAATCTTTACTTCTTTTCTTCCTCTCACGTTTCTTATTATTCTTTTTTTCTTTTCCTTCACAACTCTCAACTTGTAGCTAAGATTTAAGTAGAAGCAAATGAGCAAGGCCAATAGGATGTATTAACCTTGTAGCTGTCTACAGATGGACTGAAATTAGTATCAATTATGGGGGTAAATTACTGTTGATTCCAATATTAAAGGAAGCTGTGATTTCTTGGACATTTGGCATTTATGCATCTAAAACATACATGGGAGCTATTAATTACATATCTCAGATAATTATTTTATAAAGCTAAATCAACATATACAGAAATATTGATTTGAAGTTTTCATTGGCACAGCAATGTTAATGCTTAATGTTTAATTTAATGAAAAATCTTATGTATTAATTAGGCTGGACTCCAGAGATGATTCATTTGTTCCCTGTTAGAGACAAGTCCTATTTCCTGCCAAAGGGAAAAAAAGCCTACTTTTATCTACCCCTATTTCTTCCTTCCCACACACATACACACCAAAACTATATGACATTCAACTGTAAAATTCCATCTTTTTAACATTTTGTATCTTATCTAGTTTCTGCAATAATTTCCTAGTAGGCTTTCCTTTCTCTAATTCTCTTGTTTGCTCGGAACAGTATTGATTTATATATGCTGCCCTGGCATAATTATTAAAATAATTTCCATTTATGCTCAAATGTGTTATAGTTTGTCTGATAATTTTATGACTATCATACCTGATTTTAACCACACCTGGCCCTCAAATCTCATCTTTCTTCTTGCCTCATTTTACTTTCTGCACTTTCTCTTGTTCCTTTGGAGCTTTTCATGCTTTCCTGGGCCCATCAGAGGGTGTACTTCTAGCTGGGCACATGGTCTGCTTCACCTTCCCATCACAGCTCCAACATCACTTCCAAAACATTTGTGACTTTACCAATTGAAGCTAAAGATCAATGTCAAAAGGTTTGTTAGCATTTATCACAGCTATAATTCTATAATTAATTCCATTATTATTTCATTGATGCTGACTCTGCTATTTGATTCTAAAAATATTAATGAGGAAAATGTGTTTTGGAAATAAAAAGTTTGGGTTTGTGGTAACTGAGTGGGTGTCTGAAACTCAGTTCTACATAACTAACACACATGGAAGGAAGAGTTCTGTGTATAGCCTGGGGTGAGTCTCTACTCATTTCATTTTTACAGCATCATACTGACTGGTGGATGGGATTGATGGCTGGCGGGACAGAGCCGAAGTGGAAAGTGATCCCATTTCAAAGGATATCTGAAGCAATTACAAATTGATAAAAGATTGTCTTGGATTATAGGTATAATTTAAGATTTATTTCTCCTCATTTTAGTGCCCTGTTGGATGATTTTGCTTCTATATAAATATTCATTAACAATAAAAACACAGATCATACTTATTGTATCACTGGGTCTTAGTTTGAAGGGACCTTAGGTTTATTCAACCTATTAATTTTTCAATGGAAGAGAGGAAAAGACAGCAAAAGAAGCTATCAAGTTATCAAGGGTCACAAAGCTGGTACTTGGAGGTCTGGTGGAATTGGATTTAGATCAGGCGGAATTGGATTTAGATCAGGCATCCTAGATTCTTTATCTGAAGTTTTGCTCATTATATATAGACTCTATGTTATATTCCTTTGACAACCTTTGGCTCATTACAAGTGCCAAGCAAGATAATCTAAGTCTTCCAGAGTACCAGACTTGTTACCACAGACAACTGCTGTCCACTGGGTCAGTCTCCTAGAGTAGCCTGTTATCACTCCACACCAAGGTCCATGACTCATAAAAATGAGAAAAGTGACCATCTGAGATAGCACACAGGAAAGCATTGAAGACAGCTTGTTACACTTAAGCAAAAATATGAATTATAAACTGAATATCTGTGTCGCTCCAAATTCATATGTTGATGTCCTAACCTCCAGCATAACAATATTAGAAGTAAGAACTTTAGGATTCAGTTTAGATGAGCTCTTAAATGTGTAGCCCCCATGTTGGAATTAATGTCTTTATAAGAAGAGGGAGATATACCAGAGTTCTCTCTCAGCAAGATTCAGCAAGAATCTATCTGCAAGTCTGGAAGAGGATCCCACAAGAACCTGACAAGTCCTAGCAACTTGATCTTGGACTTCTAGCCTCCAGAACTATGAGAAATAAATGTCTGTTCTTTAAACCACACATTCTATAGTGTTTGTTAAAGCAGCTTGATCTGGCTAAGACAGCATGTTTACAGAAGCACTGTCCAAATAATAAAAAATATTAAAGATAATTAAGAAATTCCTGTGATCTCTCAAAGAAAACTGCAGAGTTTAAAACCCGAAGATGGGGGCGGGGAGAAAATGGCGGCGGAGTAAACAGACGCGTCTGGAGCTTTGTCGATGGGCAGAAGGAGAGAGAGCGCCTGAGAGTCACACTGGGAGTGTTTGGTGGCAAGTTAAGAGCCAGTTATCCTCCAGGAGAAGGCAGGGAACTGCTGGACGGGGCTCTCCCAGCCGGGCAGACCCACTGCCAAGGGGTTTTTGCCCGCCCGAGACCCCATCACGAACTCGGAGACCGAGCCATCTTTCAGAGGGAGGTAGATGTCTGCAGCCATCTGAAGCCGGCAGCTGCGCACACATCAAGCAGCTGGAGACCTGGGGACCCAGAACTCCGCTCTCCAATCGGCACAGACACGCAGCGGACTCAGAGATCCACGGAGGACACAGTGAGGTAAGACTGTGCCTGGGATAAAAGGGAGGTCTGGAAGCTGCGGCTGACGGAGGCACACACCTAGCAGCCAGGGACACAGAGCACTGCTTTCCAGGCAGCGCGGAGGCGCGGGTGGCGGACTCGGAGATCCGAGCAACGCGAGGAAGGGTCAGATTTCGCCCGGGTCGGGGTGAGGTCTCCTACCCCTGCACAACAGAGATGCGTATGCCTTGGGAGACTGGCTGTGGGAAAGCTGCCGCTGGAGAGGCCCCCAGAGGTGGTCAGGGCGTGATCCCTAAGTGTGGAAGCAAACCCTCTGAGCTGTTGACGGAGGAGAGCTCTGGAAAATGACTCCTTTTTTTCTTTTTTTCTTTCTTTCTTTTTTTCTTTCTGGGGCAGAAGGACAGCCTGGGAGTTATTACAGTGTCCCGGCTGCAAAACCCCCAAAAACTGGCTTTGAGAACTAGAGAGTAGCAGGATTAAAGCACAGCCTGGAGAGGTCCCCTGCTTTGTCTCAGAGATCAATTCTGAAACACTGCCAACCAGTGGATGACACACAGAATAATAGTGGAAGTGAAGGAGCATCCTAATTTTTTTCTTTTCTTTTTTTTTCTTTTCTTTTTTTTAAATTTAATTTTTCATTTTCACATATTTTAATTAAAAGACCATTTTTTTTCTTTCCACATCAATTGATTTTTCCTTTTTAACTATTATATTTTTGTTTTAAACTAGTATTATTATTTAATATTAGTACTTTACTTTTTGGAAAAAAAAAGTGTCATTATGTTTTCTATTTATTTTATTTCGGGATTAGAGTTCTACATTCTATTTTCATCTTTCCTTTAGCATAATATTACTCCAACTCAACTCTACCTTTATGGCAACACCTTCCTCCTAATTTTCCCCATTTTGTTGTCTTAGTTCTCTTTCCCTTTTCCAACTTTAGATTCTCCCTATTCTTTGTCTTTACCTAGTTAAAATTTCACCCCATTTATATATCTAATTTCAAATCCCCTACTACAAATCCACACAAACCTCTCTCTTCTTGCCTTCACTAGCCAAAAAGTTGTTTTTTTCTCTAAGTCCTTTTGTTGCTATTTGCCTAAAAAGTGATTATATCGATTTTTTGAAATTTCTTGTGAGATTCTTTTAGTTTATTCTACTTGTTTCATTTTGCTTTTTGCTTGATTCGTTTTCTACCTCTCTTTTCCCTCACCTCCCTTGATACCAGTTGCTATTTGCAGTTTACATTAAGCTTTAGGTACTGGGTGCTGGCCTTTATTGGGATTGGTAACAGTTCTATTGGAGTTGTCTCTTGACATCTATATTTTGTTCCCCCTTTCTTTCTCATGAGCATTCTTTTCTCTCTGACTTTTTTTCTTCCTCTTTCCTTCTCCTTTTTATTTTCTTATTTTATTGTATTTTTTTGTTCATTTATTTATTTTTATTTTCTTTTTTCTCTCGCTCTCCCAATTAAATTTGGCATTTCTTTCTTTTCTTTTTCCTCATTTTCCTCTTCTTCTTTCTCTATTTACCCCTAATTTATTCTTCATTGGTGGTCACTTTATTTGTGATTATTAACATCCTAAATACATTTCTACACAGCGCCTTTCGTGCTGTACCTGGTCGTATTGTAGTTTGTGCTTCTCAATCAACGTAGGAGAGAGAACTACATAGCCAGACACCTGGAGAAGAAAGACCATGGGCAGAAGAAGAAACAGCCCACATAAGACAGAAAGGCAGGTTTCACCAGAAAAGGAAGTAAACGAAATAGAAGCAGAAACAAGCCTACCAGAGAAAGAGTTCAGAGAAACGATCATAAGCTGGTTGAAAAGATTGGAAGACAAATTCGAAATATGGGTAAGAGCCTAAAGGAAGGGAAGAAGAGCCAAGAGGAAGGGAAGAAGAGCCTAGAGGAAGTGAAGAAGACCCTAGAGGAAGTGAAGAAGAGCCAAGAGGAGATGAAGAAGCAGCAAGAAGAAATGCAGAAGAAACTAGATGAGGTGCAGAATAAACAAGAAGAAATGAACAATGACATCACTGCTATAAAGAACTCAAAAGAAAGCATCAAAGTAGACTAGAAGAAGCAGAGGACCGCATAAGTGAGCTAGAATACACTGAAGGAAAAAATACCCAAGTACAGCAGCTTCTAGAAAAAAAGTTAAAAAGCAAGAGGAGAGCCTAAGGAAACTTGGGATAACATGAAACAAAACAACATCCATATAATTGGGGTTCCAGAAAGAGTGGAAACTGAACAAAGATTAGAGAACATGTTTGAAGAAATAATGACAGAAAATTTCCCCAGTATAGAAAAGAAAAAATCCACACAAATCCAAGAGGCTCACAGAGTTCCAAGCAAAATGAACCCCAACAAACCGACACCAAGGCACATTATAATTAAATTGGCAAACACCGACGACAAAGTAAGAATACTAAAAGCACCCAGAGAGAAACAGAAAGTTACCTACAAAGGAACTCCCATAAGACTAGCTACTGACTTCTCAACAGAAACTCGTCAGGCTAGAAGGGAATGGAATGGAATATACAAAGTCATGCAAAGGAAGGGTCTGAATCCAAGAATACTGTACCCTGCAAGACTCTCAATCAAAATTGAAGGTGAAATCAAAAGCTTCGCAGACAAAAATGGACTAAGAGAATATATTACCACCAAACCAGCAATGCAAGAAATGTTAAAGGGTCTGCTGTAATAAAAATATAGAGGAAGCGAAGAAGGAGCTT
>PVJN01004894.1:40936-86375 GCA_004026805.1 Lasiurus borealis
ATGGCAACAGATAAGTACCTATCAATAATAACATTAAATGTAAACGGATTAAATTCTCCAATCAAAAGACATAGGGTAACCGATTGGATAAGAAAACATGATCCATATATCTGCTGTCTGCAAGAAACCCACCTCAGGAAAAGAGATGCACACAGATTGAGGGTGAAGGGATGGAAGATGGTATTTCAGGCAAATGGAAGTGAAAAAAAAGCTGGGGTTGCAATACTTATATCTGACAAATTAGATGTCAAAGTGAAGGACATAATAAGAGATAAAGAAGGCCACTTCATAATACTAAAGGGAACAATCCAACAAGAAGAAATAACTATGGTAAACATATATGGACCCAATATAGGAGCACCTAAATACGTAAAAAAACTCTTGGAGGATTTTAAGGGAGAGATTGACAGCAATACAATCATAAAAAATGAAACTGGACCACCAACTTACACCACATAAAAAATAAACTCCAAATGGATACAGGACTTAAACATTAGAAGGGAAATTATAAAAATACTAGAGGAATCCACACGCAACGCAATCTCAGATTTATGCCGAAAGAACTTCTTCACAGATACTGCTCCAAAGGCAATGGAAGCTAAAGAAAAAATGAACAAATGAGATTACATCAAAATAAAAAGCTTTTGTACAGCAAAAGAAACCATCAATAAAACAACAAGAAAGATCACTGTATGGGAGAACATATTTGCAAATGTTATCACTAATAAAGGTTTAATCTCCAAAATCTACAGCCAACTTATAGAACTTAATAAAATGAAGATGAACGATCCAATAAAAAATGGGTAACGGACCTAAATAGAACCTTTTTGAAAGATGACAGAAGGAAGGCCAAGAGACACATGAAAACATGTTCAAAGTCATTAATCATCCGAGAGATGCAAATCAAAACGACAATGCGATACCATCTTACACCGGCCAGAATGGCAATCATCAACAAATCACCAAACGACAAGTGTTGGAGAGGATGCGGAGAAAAAGGAACCCTTGTGCACTGTTGGTGGGAATGCAGACTGGTGCAGCCACTGTGGAGAACAGTATGGAGTTTCCTCAAAAAACTAAAAATTGATCTCCCATTTGAACCTGTAATCCCACTCTTAGGAATTTATCCTCAGAAATCACAAACACCAATCAAAATGATTTATGCACCCCTATGTTCATAGCAGCACAATTTACAATAGCTACAATTTGGAAACAGCCTAGGTGCCCGTCAGCAGATGAGTGAATCAGAAAACTGTGGTACATCTACACAATGGAATTCTATGCTTCCATTAAAAAGAAGGAATTCTCACCATTTGCAGCAACCTGGATGGAACTGGAGAGCCTTATGCTTAGTGAAAATAAACCAGTCAATGAGGGAGAAGTATCACATGATCTCACTCATTGGTGCATAATAAAGAACATTATAAACTGATGAACAAAAGGATAGATACAGAGGCAGTAAAGCTTCAAACGGACTGTGAAATTACAGCAGGAAGATTAAAGTTAGGTGAGGTAGATAAGAGATCAATCAAAGGACTTGTATGCATGCATATAAACATAACCAATGAACATAGACACTTGGGGGTTTGGGTTATGCCTGGGAGGGAGGGGGGGCAATGGGGAGATATGTATAAAAAATTAATTAAAAAATAGATTAAAAAAATAAAAAAAATGAAAAATGTACTATAGATAATCAACATCAATTAGATGAAGCAGAGGAATGAAATACATTGGGAAATAAGCAGAAAATAAAATAAGTAGCCATTTATATGCAATAATATTAATATTTCAATAAAATTATTTTAAATATGTTACATGCAACATATATTAATATTTCAATAAAAACGATTTTATATAGAATAATACTAGAGCATCAAGCTGTGGACTGAAGGGTCCCAGGTTTAATTCTGGCCAATGACACATGCCTGGGTTGTGGGCTTGATCCCCAGTAGGGGGTGTGCAGGAGCAGTCAATCAATGATTCTCTCTCATTATTGATGTTTCTATCTCTCTCTTCTCCCTTCCTGTCTGAAATCAATAAAGAAATATATTTTTAAAAAAATAAAAATCAATGGAAAAAATATCTCTTGAGGATTAACAACAATAAAAAGGAAACAACAACAAAAAATAATAGGTGAACTTAGTAAGAACTTCAGCAAAGATAGGGAAAATAGAAAAACAGAAAATAGAAAACAAAAAAGAACCAGAAGAAATAAAGAATATAATAATTAAAATGAAAAATGTACTATAGGTAATCAACATCAATTAGATGAAGCAGGAATGAAATACATTGGGAAATAAGCAGAAAACAAAATAAATGGCCATTTATATGCAATAAATATTAATATTTCAGTAAAATTATTTTAAATATGTTACATGTGTAAACATTAATATTTCAATAAAAACGATTTTATATATAATAATACTAGAGGTCTGATGCACGAAATTCTGCCAGGGGCTCAGCCCTTGCAGCCACAGCTTTTCTGGAAGGTAGTTCAGAAGGACGTCCAGAAGGATGTCCAGAAGGCTGTTCAGCTGTCCAGTCTAATTAGCATACTATGAATTTTATTATTATAGCTTACCAAACTGTACTGATATAGTATAATATCTCAAAAAATGTAGTAAATATTAAAAATCAGCAAATTACAGGATTACTTCTATTATGTTATAAAATATTTTTTTCTTCTGGCTTTATTTTTTAATCAGTTTATTTGGTTCACTATATTAAACAAATGAGTGAGTCATGTGATATATATTTTTCTCCCACTGGCTTATTTCACTTAGCATAATGCTTTCCAGGTTCATCCATATTGTTACAAATGGTAAGAGTTCTTTTCTTTTCTTTTTTTAAAATATATTTTATTGATTTTTTACAGAGAGGAAGGGTGAGAGAAAGTCAGAAACATCGATGAGAGAGAGATTGATCAGCTGCCTCCTGCACGCCCCACAGTGGAGATGTGCCCTCAAGCAAGGTACATGCCCCCAAACGGAGTCGAACCTGGGACCTTTCAGTCCGCAAGCTGACGCTCTATCCACTGAGCCAAACCGGTCTCAGCAGTTCTTTCCTTTTTATAGTGGCAAAGTATTTCATTTTGTAGATGTACCAAACTTTTTAATCCACTCATCTGCTGATGGGCACTTAGGCTGTTTCCAAATCTTAGCTTTGGTAAATTGTGCTGCTATGAACATAGGGATGCATATGTCCTTTCTGATTGGTTCTGATTTCTTGGGATATAGTCCTTTTCACCCAACCCTCAATTATCCCCTACCCCCAGCAGTTGTCAGTCTCTTCTCTGTATCCCTGAGTCTGTCTACAATTTGTTAGATTATTTTGTTCATTAGATTATATATGTAAATGAAATCATATGATACTTGTCTTTCCCTGACTGGCTTACTTCACTTAGTTTAATACTCTGCAGGTTCATCCATGCTGTCACAAATGATAAGATTTCCTGTTTTTCTGGCTGAGTAGTAGTCTATTGTGTAAACGTTCCAATTTTTTTTATCCACTCACTTACTGATGGGCATTCAGGCTGTTTCCAAATCCTGGCTATTGTAAATAATGTTGCAATGAATATAGGGGTACATTTATTCTTACAAACTAGTGTTTTAGATTTATTTGTATATAATCCCAGAGTGGGATTGCTAGGTCATAAGACAAATGTTAGACTCAAAGCCATAAAAATTCTATAAGGAAATACAGACAGTAAAATATTGGACATTTCTTATAGAAATATTTTTTATGATATATTTCCTTTTGGCAATGGAAACAAAAAATAAACAAATGGGACTATATCAAAATACAGTTTTGCAAAACAAAAGTAAAAGACAAAAAATTTATCCTTGAATGGGATAACATAATCACCAATATATCCAATAAGGGCTTAATATCTTGTGGTACATTCTTCATTTCAGATATTTTGTTTGTTATTTCTGACCAGTTCTTTTTATTGTTTTTATGTTATTTTTTGTGATGTTGAATTTCTCCTTAATTTCCTTGAACATAATTATAACCATTTTTTGAATCCTATATCTGGCAAATTGCTTGCCTCTATTTCATTTACTTCTGAAAATTTTCTGAAAATTTCTCTATTTCTTTCATTTGTGACATGTTTTTCTTTCACCCCAATTTGGTTGCATCTCTGTGCTTGTTTCTGTGTATTAGGTGGGTCTCTCAGTTGGAAGGTGGCTTGATGCAATAAGTGCCCTTTGTAACCTAGGAGTACAGTCACCTTCATTTCCTGAGCTGGTTGTCAGAATGTCCCTTATGTTGTAATTGAGATTTTATTGCTGTTGACCCATTTGTTCATGGGGTCAACTCACAGGTTTGCTCACTTTGAGGGTCAACCTTGACCACAGTGTAAGAGCTGCTGTGCAGGTGCTGACCACATGAAGCAGAATTTGCCTCAGCAGGGTCTGGAACCCTGCTGAGCTTTCCCTTTAGCTGTACCAATGTGCAGCTTAGCTAACTAGATCCTCTCCTGATGTTGTCTGAATCTGGCCACTGTGTTGGTTGGTTCTGGGGCCTCTTGAGAGGATTCTGGTGCAGATCAATGTCAGAATCTGTCTATGTCTGGCCCTGGGAAATATTTTTGGTGTTACAAACAATGCACAGTTTGTGGCTGCCTCTTTTGAACCTGAGTGTGTGTGAGAAGGATTGAGCTGTGCACCATGGCTGGCTTTGACCAGCACCCATCCCAGGGGCAGGTTGGCAATATACCAAAAGCACCTTGAGATCTTCTTCTACCTGTCCCTCCTGAAGGCTACCTGTTAGGCTCAGTTTTTGAGAGAGTCGCAGGCAATACACAACTTGCATGAGGTATGTTCTCAGTGGTCATCAGGGAAAAACAAGTGGTGCCCAAAAGACTAATATAGGTTTAAACATGTTGCCGATTTGGTGCTTGGAAGTGCTAAAATAAACCACATCCTAAGTACTCACTGAACATGCAGGAATATAAAAGGTGCTCTTGCATGTTACCTCCGTTTTGCATTCAGAATCATGCTAATGCCCTTAAACAAAGTCCCAGGGAAAACCAAGGCTAGCTGCTACCCCCTGGGTTCCTGCAAACCATTATGGTTGGATGGAATCTCAGGGAATTGTCAGAGGGGAGGCCAGCAGAGTTTATCAGGCCCAAAAACACCAAAATGTGTTATGCGAAGAACGGCTTACAAGAGAAAACTGGTCTGTTTTAGAGCCACATTATTCAGTCTATCCTAGCTTCTTCCCAGACCTCCTGTATAGCCTGAGATTACAGGACAGGTCTGCCAGGATTCAGGACCATGGGGCTAATGTATCTCCCATGAGGAATGGCTCCTGTGCCAGAACCACAGACCTCATTCACTGACACCCCTGAGTTTGCCTGGACCTCTATGTCCAGCTCAGGCAGCTGCCACTTCCACAGGACAAGGGTTCTGCAGGTCAGGGCATCAAGGAGCCCAGAGGATGGCGCTACCACTTCCCCAAGGAAGTGTGCAACATAAGAAAGATGGTGTCTGTGATGTGGGAGAGGTACTCAGCGTGGGGACCATGTCCTTTCAGCTCTCTTCTCAGAGCCAAAAATCCCATTCTCTCTTGTCTGTTCTGTCCTCTCTCTGTGGGAGACCAAGGTGAGTAGTTGCAAATGAGATTTTTTTGTGTGCTGGCCCTTTAAGAGGGTATTTCCATTTCCAGCAGACTCCTCTCTTTGGCTGGAGGTTAGAATCAGTGCTGATTTTCATAGCCAGATGTTCTGGCTCTGGTGCTCTGTGCTGAACCTTTATAGCTTAGTTATCCCTCAGATTCTCAGGAGCCATACTTGAATGTGGGTCAGCCCTTTTGGATCTCTCCCTTTTCTACCAATCTTGATGTGGTTTCTTTTGCAAATCCTTGGTTATAGAACTTTTCAGCTAGTTGTCAGTTGGTTATTCAAGTTGATTGTTCTATATTTTAATTGGAATTGCAGTTTGGTGCATGTAACTTCTACCTACTCTAACATATTGGGTCTCCTGGCCTGGCTTTTCATAGAGGGAAAGGTAGTGTAAGTTCGTCTTCTCTTAGCCTGTCTTCCTTGCTAACATTCTTCATAATCTCAAGCCATGGTACACTTGTCTTAATGTTGCATTTGTATTTTAAATTCCTACCAATTCTTGAAAGGATAAATGAGGCATCAAGTAAAATTGAGATTATTAAAAATTAGGTGGGTTTTCTGGGGTTCCTTAAGAAAGCTGTGTCAGCTTTAGTAACTGATTCTTCTACATTTCTAAACTTTACAAGTATCTGGCTAAGCTCTTAGTTTTACTCCTTAAGTAGAGAGGGCATTGGCATGGTTCTGAATGCAAAACAGAGGTAACATGCAAGAGCACCTTTTATACTCCTGCATGTTCAGTGAGTACTTAGGATGTGTTTTTTTTGTTTTGTTTTGTTTTGTTTTTAGCACTTCCAAGCACCAAGCATGGTCAGAGTCATTGTCATCAGTTGTTGAAGGAAGAAATTGAAGTTGAGGGAATTAGGTCATCCACTTGAGGTTACTCTGACCACAGGGCAAGAACCAAAGCATGGTGCAGAGTTGGCTTACTGCAGAGTCCCTACTTCATGGTGCATCTCTGTTTATGTTTAGGGACATAATCACTAAAGCAACAAATAAGAACACAAAGCCAAAGCACTTCATAAAGTTGGATTGCTTGTACTTAGAAATCAGGCTTGTGTCTATTCCCTCTTGATGCTGGTTTAAGTCCTGTTGCTGGCATGTGCTGGGATTGGCACTGGTGGTAGGCATCATTCAGTATGTTAGGAAATAACCAAAAGCTTTGGAACATGGAACACCCACGTTTAGATCCTAACTCTCTACTTTCTGCATGACCTTAGTGAAGTTACTGAAACACTGGTAAAATGGAATTAAAAGTTTTCATCAGTATGTAGTACCTAGGAAGTAAGTTTGACAAATGCAAGTTTCTTTCTTCCAATGGGGTAAGGGAAAGACAAACATTTTGTTATCTAAGGAATTTCCCAGTTATTTTCATCAAATGGAAGTTTCCAAGCTGTGTTCATCTATAGCCTTATATTTTTAATTGAAATTGTTATATTCAAGCTTGGCTATTAGAATTAGTCTTTCTGTGAGGCATCACTAAAATTACATCTCCCTGAAATGTGTTTTTTTTTCAGACTGTTGCTTAAAGGCTGGGCATTGATGACAGACTCCACCATAGCAAAGGGGCCAGTAGCCCACAATGGAAGAGAGAGCCATAGAATCAGAAGCAGATAAACTGCTCATAGTCCACTTGAGGATACTGGCCTGCTTCCACAAAATAACTGAATGTCTTTGTGAAGAAAATATTCACACTTGAATTTTAAAGAAATGTTATCTGCACTTATAAATCTTAGGAGCATTTGGAAAATGTAAACATACACAGGCCAACAAAAAGAAAGCACAATTTAATTCTATAGGTGCACTTTAAAGTAAGTGTTTCAGAACAGAAAGAGCTAAATAACACCTAAGACAGGAATTCAACCAGGAGAAAAGTGCATGTCCCTCAGGCTTGTGAACAGGTCAAATGTACATTGATGGATTTTCTTTCCTTTCAGATTAAATTGAACTTCAGATGTGGAAGTAACTCACCAGCTCCTGATCTTGAAAGCTACATCTTTGTCTCTAACTAGATTTGTCTTTTGTAGATGTCTTAGCTTTCAGGCAGCTTGAAAAGTGGTACATTGAAGTTTAGGATGGTGTAGAGATTTTTTTTATTTAAAAATGTTTTAGGGAAACACTTTACCTTTTCTTTGGTGAATTTGTGTCAGACAAACAGATCATTTACTAGGTTTGAATGTTTTCTGTCAGGCTCATACACCCAATGATATGCAAAGTAACTTTACAGCAATTTTTAGAGCTTGACAATATAAAAATTATCAGGTGTGAATGTCAATATTTGTGAAAATGAGGGCTGGACTTTAAGAATAGAGATAGTATATATATATATATATATATATATATAAAGCCTAAGTGACCGTTACAACTGAACAACCAGAAAAATTGGACAACTAGTTGCTAAGGTGTGCACTGACCACCAAGGGGGCAGATGTTCAATGTAGGAGCTTCCCCCTGGTGGTCAGTGCATTCCCACATCAACCTTCCTGTGTCCCTCCTTCCAGCTGGCAAACTTCCTGTGGTTCTCCACCATCCCTCACCCCTGTCTGGCAGGCCCTGTCTGGAAGCTGGCAGGCCCCAGCTGGCCCAGCCCTGATTGGAAATTGATGCAGTAACCTAAATAAGGTCTGATTACTGGCCAGGCCTAAGGACCCCACCCATGCACAATTTTGTGCACTGGGCCTCTAGTAGGATAATAAAATAAATGTCAATATTGGCTGTTATTTAGGTAATATCTGTGCTGAAAACTCACTTTTTCTTTAGCATCTGTGGACATAAACTCATCTTTAGGGTTATCAGGTTTAACAAAAGATATACTAATTTATTACTCAAGAAAACATTTTAATTTCAGACCCTGATGGCTAAAGCTATCTAAACACTGCAGAGACATTCACATAGTGTAGAATAGGTGCTACTGTTTATGTGTGACTACAGAATTCCCAAGGCCTGAACTGTGGATGTAGTTCTTGCTTGTATTCCAAAGTACAGCAGTAACCTTAAGCCTTATGATAGCTTGGCAGTATGATTTTTGTGTTTTTTTTTAATTTTTATTAATTTTTTATACATATCTCCCCATTGCACCCCCTCCCTCCCAGGCATACCCAACCCCCCAGTGTCTATGTTCATTAGTTATGCTTATATGCATGCATACAAGTCCTTTGATTGATCTCTTATCTACCTCACCTAACTTTAATCTTCCTGCTATAATTTCACAGTCTGTTTGAAGCTTTACTGTCTCTGTATCTATCCTTTTGTTCATCAGTTTATAATGTTCTTTATTATCCACGAATGAGTGAGATTATGTGATGCTTCTCCTTCATTGACTGGCTTATTTCACTAAGCATAAGGTTCTCCAGTTCCAACCAGGTTGCTGCAATATGATTTGATTTCTTAATTTTGACACTATTGACATTTTTGGCGGGATACTTTTTTTTTTAATATGGATATTATCGTGTGCATTGTAAGATATTTAGCTTACATGGCCTTTACCCATTATTTGTCAGTTATAATTCTTCCTATTCCACTATGACAATTAACATATTTCCAAATATTTCAAAATATCCTATGAGGAAAAACTGACCAAGTTGAAAACCATTATTTCAGAGGAATGTCTACCATTCTCCAAAATATTTTCCTTTATTCTCTTATAATCTTCCACTATTATGTCCTGTTCTCCTCTTTCTCCCCTCTTTTTCCCATTTCACTACCACTATCATCATCATCATTATCATCATTGTGTTACTTAATTATGCTATTTAACAAGAGTTCTTTTACATATAGAATATTTACAATGCATGGATTGAAACTTAGAGTACATATCAGTGGGCGGGCACACAAAACATGAAGAGTTTCAAATGTCACAGTAAGAAACTGAAAAATTTCTCTATATAAAAGACTAATATGCTAAGTGTCCTTCTGACCTTTGACCATTAGCTATAATGTGCATTGACCACCAGTGGACAGACATGCAATGCAGGGGCTACTTGACATGCACAGGCCATGTACAGAGAAATAGCACCATGGACCTAGACCCACTAAGCAATATTTGGCTTCCCCCAAGAGGGTCCCAGGTCCCGCCACTACCCTGGAGTGACAGCTCACCAAATTTCATCTGATGCTGCCAATATCTCATGGCATAAAATGCAGCCCACAGCCCAGCTGAGCCCAGAAATGGTGCCTGTGGGCACTGAGTAATTACATCATGTAGCAATACTTGGCTTCCTTTCCCTAGTGACTAGCCCCCTTGCAGTTTCTTCAGCTCAGGAACACAACTTGCTTTATAGCCATGTGGAAACATTTTCCACTTTAACCAAATATCTGTGAAGTGAATCACTTTTGATCCTCACAGAAGTCCTGAATTTGGTAGATAAGATACTCAATGGAGTCCAATTTTCTTTAGAAAGCTTAGAAACTTGACCTGACTGAAAAGAAGTAAGAAATGGTGGACCTTGAAAATGATTTCAGGCTTTCTCACTGCACTAATATAGTCAAACATTGCTTCAGTTAAATATATTACCCTTTGTTCTCCCTGGATGATCTACAATAATAATCTGCTTCATGTTGATATTTACTGCTGTGTTGCTAACAATTACCTAAAAGGTAATTGTTGGGATGCTTCACTGGGCTGGCAAAAGTTTAATTAAATAAGAAAGCAGGTCTAATTAAGCAAGTTTATTCTATATCTATAAAAGGCTAAGTTGACTCATGCATGTGCAATACATATAAAGCTCTTGCTGGCACCAATTGCACGCATGTGTTTTGATCTGTCATTGTCAATTGTGAATTTGGTTGACAATTATATTATAGAGAGGGTGAATTGTGATATTAAAATATTTATTCTAATTAATTTTCTTTCAATGTGAAAGAATTCATACACCAGATCACTAGTATATATATAAATGTTATGGACAAGCAAGACTATAGCCCTAAATTATCTATTCACCTGGCAAAACAACACAAGGCAACATAGTCCATGTACTGTATGCATAGCATAGGTAATAAAACAAGATGGCTAAGTGTGCCTTAGATCGAGTAGAAACTGTTGACTTTATACATTTTATAATTTGCACCAATAAAAAGGCAATTTAGGCAAGAGAAATATGATTTAAAATCGCACAATAAAAATACCATTAATTTTTGTGGAATGTGATTAACATGTTTGGCGCATTTGAAGGAAGCAAAAAATATTTGTACATGAATAGCAGAATGAGTTAGCTTTGTTTTTTTTTTTTTTTTTGGTGTTGTAACAAATGACCACAGATTTAATAACTTAAAACAACTCTCATTTATGAACTCACAATTCTGTAGGTCTGAAATCCAGATTGTCTTGGCTTGTTTCTCTGCCCAATGTTTTACAAAATTAAATCAAGGTATTGGTTGACATGCGTTCTTATTGAGAGGCTTTGGAAGAAATTGCTTTGCAGGTTCACTCAAGTTATTGGCAGAATCTGCTTCCACAGCCATATGATAGCTTTTTTCCTCACTGACTGTCAGCTGGAGGTTGCCCCTATCTTTTAGAGGCCTCTCTGGTCCTTGAATTTGAGCCCCTGCATGCTACGGCCAGTGCATTAAATGCTGCCTGTGCTAGGAATTGCTCTGACTTCCCCCTGCCTTAATCTGTCCTGCTTTTGGACAGCAAAATGTGTTTTACTTTTAAGTGTTCATATGGTCAATTAGACCCATCCAAATAACTCAAGATGATCTTTCTATCTCTGTCTCTAACACTGATCACACCAACGTCCCTTTTGACATGTAAGTAACATATTCACAAATCCCAGAGGTTTGGGCATAGTCATCTCTGGGTAGGGATACTATTCTGGCTGCCAGAAAAGACGACTAAAGAGGGCAGTAGGTGGTAGAAGAAATAGAATCATACACAGTGGAGTTCCTTGGAAAAATTTTGTGCAAAGGACATTTTTAAATAAATTGTTAATTTTGGGATAATTTCATATTTTCAAAAATGTTTATAAAGATAGAAAATTCATATATATCTTTTACCTAGTTTTTCCCATTTTCAACTTTTGTTACAGGGCACATTTGTCAAAACTAAGAAATCAATATTGGTACATTATTAATAACTAAAATCCAAACTTTATTTGGCTTTCACTAGATTTTCCATTAATCATTTTTTTCTATCCATGATCAACCCCAAAGTACCACAATGTATTTAATTGTCATACCTCCTAAATCTTCTTTTCTGTGACAGTTTCTCATAGTTTACTTATCTTTTATGACATTGACAATTTTAAGGAGTACTGTTCAAGTATCCTATAGAAATTTTCCCAACCTGGGTTTGTATGATTTTTTTTTTCTCATATTAGGACTAGTGTGATGGCCCTTTTGGTCATGTTATGTGATAAGGTAATGGTATCCACATGACCTATATTAGGTCACTAGTTTACTTTTCTTTAGTAAAAATTATTATTTTTAACATACTTTAACTTATCAATGATGAAAGAGAATCATTGATTGGCTGCTTTCTGCATGCCCCACACTGGGGATCAAGCCCACAACCTAGGCCTGTACCTTGACTGGGAATTGAACTGTGATGTCTTGGTTCATAGGCTGACACAACCACTGAGCCATGCTGGCCAGGCCTAAAGATTATTTTTGAACATTTATTTTTGAAAAGTGAGTAAGAGTGACTAAAGTAAAAAGAATAGGTTTCATTAGAAAATCATCATAATCTGAGTGTGTGCTTTTGTGGGTGTGCACTAGAGAGATAGTTGTAGTTAAAAAAAACAAGGAAGAAGAAATGAAAAAAAAAAGCACATTAGACCTAATGATTATCTTAAAGGAGAGAGTTAAGGCTGTTTTAAAGTGACAGGCATGCCAAATAAAATCAGTGTTAGTAAGGGGAAGGCAAACTTGGATGATGACTTCAATTTTACTTGGCTTTCTGTTTCAGAAGATATTATTGTACTTATGGAATCATCAATGACACATTTGAAAACGTGAAATTGAATGTCATAAAGCAGGTTCAGGTTGAAGAGAAAGACTGTTTGAAATAAAGTGCCTTCTAAATGGAAAACTTATTTTAGAGGTCTCAAAACATGTTCATTTCTTAATCACTGCAGTTTGTTCAGTGGAATCAACCTTCCAGACTAGACATTTCTTGGGTTATCTTCATAGCAGCTCTCATTAAGATTTCAGAATAAAAGTTAAGTAACAAAATATCAGATCCCTGCAGGGAGATAACAGAGGCCTTTTGTCTGATGCAATCTCAGCACCTGACAGCTTACTGTTCTTCAGGAAAACCCAGGGCAACCACTTTTCTTAATATCAAAATTCAACCCTTTGGATTGAGCCAAATGCCTTGCACCTGCCCTTCTCTCCTCCATTCAGTGATACAGTGATTCAGTGATACAGCGGAGTACTCTGCTGGAAGCCCTAACTCCTGGAGTTTTAAGACCCAGGTATGGGATATATCTCTTTGCTTTTGGAAAGTACTTGGCATGGAGCAGGAAGCATGCCACTCATATCATTTGATCAAAACATGAACTAGAAAGACAGATAGCACTTCAAAATCTTGCTCTGCCATTTAGAGTTGAGGAAGTAGGCAAGTTACTTAATCCTTCGGATCTTCTGATTTCCACTCTGAAATGTTGGGAAAATAATGTACACTTTGTACAGAGGTTGTAAATATTGTATGAGGCAATGTATTAAAGCTTGCAGCATAGAGTCTGAGCATAACATTTATTTGATAAAAGTTAATAATAGCAGACACTTTCATAATGTTTACTACAGGCCAGGTATTGCATAGATTATTCTAACTTTATTTATTCAGGCAATCACAGTAACAACTAAGTAGACCATTGTTATCCCCATTTCATAGATGAGAAAACTGAAGATTGGTAAAATGATTTGTCCAAGGTCAATCAGTAAGAGTAGGCATAAGGTAAAATATAGAATCTGGCCTCTGAATTTTTCTTCTGAAACTCTATGATATACCACTGTTATGAACATGAAATGTAGTAAGAATCAATGATAATTATTATTGTTAACAAAGCTCCTTTATGCTACCATTAATGTGGGGCTAACATGAGAAAATCTGATATATATGCATCTTTTTAACACTATTTTAGCCATTTTAGACAATACAATAAGAAAGATAAAATATATAAATACTAGAATTTTTTCCATATTTTGGTTCTCTGGCATGAAAAGAGTTAATAAATCTATATAGAAAAATGGCTGGTTACCAAAAGGAAAGTTAGACTTTGAAAGCTTTCCTATATTTAAGTT
The DNA here is from genome assembly GCA_004026805.1 of Lasiurus borealis. Classification (NCBI taxonomy): domain Eukaryota; kingdom Metazoa; phylum Chordata; class Mammalia; order Chiroptera; family Vespertilionidae; genus Lasiurus; species Lasiurus borealis. The sequence goes on from PVJN01004894.1 coordinate 54,801, forward strand.
GCATTAGGCAGCATTCTTGTGCGTTCCACACTGGCTCACACACATGTCCAGAAAGTAATGCTGGTTGTTGTCTGGGAGTTGAGTGAATACTGCCTATCAGATTTCTGGGTCTTCTCCATCCTGGAGCACAGGATGGAGAGACTACACACCTTTCAGTGTCAGGTTCCCTCACAACTTCCCTAGCAGCCTGTTTGAGTCCCATTATGTTTTCACCAGATGCTTGCTCCAGGCTCTTTAGCTTCTGCTCAACACCCTGTGGAGCCAATATTACATGCTTAAGGTCTCAGTTATAACACCACTCCATTTATAGTACCATTTATATTACACTCCTCATCCTGAAAATAAATCACGACAAAACTTATCTGTGTATTGCAACAGTTTTATTTATTTAATTGATTGATTTCTTATTTCAGCTTTACTGAGGAAAGTTGAAAAATAAAATTGTAAGATATATAACTATGTTTCATGATATTTGATATACATAAACATTGTGAAAAAATCCCCCCTGCCCCGGATAATTAATACAATTATCATCTCACATATTTAACTGTTTTATTAGAACAATTAAATTTTACTCTCCTAGCAAATTTCAATTATAGAGTACAGTTTTCTCAACTATAGTCACCATGATTTACATTAGATCTGCAGAACTTATTCATTTTGTAGCTGAAAATCTGGACCCTTTTACCAATCTCTCTTTATTTTTCCTACCATTCCCCCAGATTTGGTGACCACTTTTATTCTGAGTTTAACTTTTTTTTTTTGCATTTACATATAAGTGACACTTTATTACTCTACTTGGCTTATTTTACTTTGCATAATATTCTTGTTAGAGGAAAGCTCCTCAGCGAGGGATGTAACCCTTCTAGGTGCAGAAAACTGAAAAAAAAAAACTCATGGGTACAAGCAGGATAGTGGTGCATGCTTTATTACAAACAGTGACAACATATGTATGAGCTCAAACCAAAGAGGCTCAATAGTGACATCAATATTTGGGTTATAGAACACCACACTTGCACAGTTTATAGCTTGCTGTACCCTTGCTCTTGCACCTGCACATAGTAAATTGGCCTTGAACATCCTGATTAGGATTCCCATGCTCCGAGTGGCCTTGAACATCTGGTGTACTCTGACAGGGCCACCACACCCCTCAAGGTCTATCCCTGTTGTCACAAATGAGAAATTTCTTTCTTTCTCATAGCTGAATAATATTCCATTATATATACCACATTTTTAAAAAATCCATTCATCTGTTAAATGATGCTTAGATTGTTAAAAGAAGGTAGATTTTTAGTATTTTGGCTATGGCATTAATGATACAATGACCACAGGAATGCACATACCTTTGATATCCTGTTTTTATATTCTTTGGATATGCATCCAGTAGTGGGATTGCTAGATCCCTTTTACAATTACATTTTTAATTTTGTGAGGATTCTCCATTCTGTTTTCCACAGTGGCTGCACCAATTTATATTCTCACCAATAGCACAAGGCCTTCCCTTTCCTCTGCATTTCATCCTGCCTCTTTGATGTCAGCTATTCTATCGGGTGTGAGATGATATGTCATCATGGTTTGGATTTGAATTTTCCTAATTATTAGTAATGTTAAGCACCTTTTCATGTATACATTGATCATTCTTACATTTTATTTGGAAAAATGTCTACTCAGTTCTGCTACATATTTTTAATTATATATTTTACTTATTGAATTGTATAAGTTCTCTATATGTTTTAATTTTTAATATTATCATCTTATCAGATATATAATTTTAAAATATTTTCTTCAATTTACTAGGTTGTCTTTTTTATTTTGTTGATATTTTCCCTTACTATGGAGGTTTTTAATTAGATATAGTAACTCTATGATAATTTTTTGTCAAATATTAAAAAAATCACTGCCAAAAATAATTGTAAGAAATTTATCCTTATGTTTTGTTTTCTTTTAAGAGTTTTATGATTTACACCTTACATCCAAGTTTCTAATCCATTTCAAGTTGATATGTATGTTTCCTGCACAGCTAGTGTAAAATAGAAGTCCTGTTCAGTAGTTGAGCTTTGATACATGAACTAAGAGATCATGATTTGATTCCCAATCAGGGCACATACCTGGGTTGTGGCTAAATCTCCAATGAGGGTCATGCAAGAGGCAGCTGATCAATGCTTCTTTCTCCTCATTAATATTTCCATATTTCTCTCTCCCTCTTCTTTTCTATCTCTGAAATCAATAAAAACATATTTAACAAAAAATTATAAAATAAAATAGAAGTCCTGTTTCATTTTTAACAAGTAGCTGTTTTAGTTTCTCAGGAATATTAAATAAATTATCCTTCCCCCGCTGGGTGGTTTTGGATCTCTTGTCCTAAGTTAATCCCATGTATGCATGGGTTTATTTTTGGGCTCTCTATCCTATATAATAAAGAGGTAATATGCAAATTGACCATCACTCCAATTCACAAGATGGCCATCCATATGTGGACAGAAGATAACCACCACAAGATGGCCAGCAGTGAAGGGAAGTTGGGAGGGACCAGGCCTGCAGGGAAGGGCAGTTGGGGGTGACCAAGTCAGCAGAGGAGGGCAGTTAGGGTTGACTGGCCCTGCAGGAGAAGGAAGTTGGGGGGGCCAAGCTGGCAGGGGAAGGCAGTTGAGGGTGACCAGGCTGGCATGGGAGAGGAGTAGGGTAAAATGAGGCTGGCAGAGGAGAACAGTTAGGGGCAAATAGGCTGGCAAGGGTGGGCAGGTAAGGGTGAATGGTCCAGCAAGGGATGGCAGTTGGGGGTGACCAGGCCAGCAGGGAGGGCAATTAGAGGCAATTGGGCAGGCAGGGGAGCAGTTAGGCATCAGTCAGGCTGGCTGGAGAGTGGTTAGGGGGTGATTAGGCTGGCAGGCAGAAGTGGTTAGGGGAAATTAGACAGGCAGGCAGGCAAGCAGTTGGGAGCTAGCAGTCCTGGATTGTGGGATTGGATCTAAACAGGCAGTTGGACATCCCTTGAGGGGTCCTAGATTGGAGAAGGTGCAGGCTACTTAGGAACACACCCTCCCCTCCAGTGCACAAATTGCATGCACCAGACCTCTAGTTCTGTTATACTGATCTAAGTGTGGATTTTTATGTCAATACTATAGTGTTTTAATTTACTACAACTTTGCAATGGAGTTTGAAGTCATAAAATGAGATGACTTCATCTTTACTCTTTTTTTCTTATGATTGCTATAAGATTTAGGGTCTTTTATAGTTTTAAACAAATGTTAGGATAGTGTATTCAATTTTTGTGAAAAATACCATTAGTATTTTGATAGATATTGAATTGAACCCATAGAATTATTTGAGTAGTATGGCTATTTTAACAATTAATTTAATATAACTTTCAACAATTTTATTAATTTTTAACCCATGCATATGAATATTTTTGTATTTATTTGCATAATCTTCCATTTCTTTCATTAATGTCTCAAAAGTTTCAGTTTACAGATTCTTTACCTTCTTGAATAAATTTATTCCTAGATTTTCATTGTTTAAATGCAATTGTAAATGGAGTTGCTTTTTAAATTTCTCTTTCTGATATTTCATTGTTAGTGCTTAAAAATGTAATAGGCTTATGAATATTAATTTTGTGTCCTGTTACTTTATTGAATTCATTTATTATTTTCAATAGTTTGTTGAAGTCTTTACAGTTTTCTAAATATAGTATTATGCCATCTTCAAAAAATAAAAAAGAAATTTACTTCTTTACTCTCAATTTTGATGACTTTACCTCCTTTTCTTGTTTGGTTGCTGTGGATAAGAAAACCCATATATATGGTGTCTACACGAGGCCCACCTCAGAACAAAAGATACACACAGACTGACAATGAAAAGATGGAAAAAATATTCCATGAAAATAGAAAGGAAATAAGTCCTGGTGTAGCAATACTCATATCAGACAAAATAGACTTCAAAACAAAAACTATAATAAGACACAAAGAAGGTCACTACATAATAATAAAGGGGATTTTTCAATAAGAAAATATAACCATTGTAAACATATATGAATCTAATATAGTAGCTCCCAATTACAAAAAAAATAGTTTTAAGTAATTTTAATACTTCCAAGACACATTTACATTAATTTTCAAATAACAACCTTGTTTATGCTTTAGTTGATGAGCTATACAAATTTTTCAGACATTACTTTTTTCATTTTTAAAGTATTTTTTATTATTGTTAGTATTACAGATAGATTTATCCCATCCACCTTTCCCCCTATCCTCTACCCACCTACTGGGCTTCACTACCCTATTGCCCATGTCCATGGGCTATGTATATAAGTTTTTTTGGTTTATCTCTTCTTATCCCACCAACCTTGTGGACTTCAAGGGAGAGATCAACAATAATACAATTATTGTAGAGGATTTTAACACTCACTGACATCACTGGGTAGATCTTCCAGTGATATTATTTTCCTTAACAATATTTTCTCATTTTTAGTTCTGACCTTTTTTGTTTAAAGAATTCCCTTTAACATTTTTTTGTGATGCCTATGTATTGGTGATAAACTCTTTTAGCTGTTGCTTACCTGAGAAAATCTTTTTTTCTCCTTCATTTATGGGTAATAACCTTTCTAAGTACAGTATTCTTGCTTGTCAGTATTTTCCCCTTTCACACTTTGATTATATTGTGCCTTTCTCTTCTGTTCTAAATATATTTTGTTGAAAAATCAGACGACAGTCTTACTACAAGGTCCCTTGTAAATAACTATTATTTTTCTTTCGTTACTTTTAAGCTTCTCTCTTTAGTTATTGAAATTTTTATTATGATGTATTTTTGTTTGGGCCTCTTTGGGTTTATCTTGTTGGGATCTTTGTATACTTGCTAAATTATATGTCTGTTTTCTTCACTAGTTTTGCAGTGTTTTCAGTCATTTCCTTAAATAACTTTTCTCTCATTTTCTCTCTCTGCTTCTTTGCTATAATGCAATTGTTGGTACACTTCATGTTGTGACATAAGTCCCGTTAACATCCTCACTTTTTAAATTCTTACCTCCCCTCCCCTGGTTATGATGGCATGTTTTTTAGTGCCTTGTCTTCCAAGTTGCTGATTTGTTCTTAGTTATGACCTAATTTGATGTTGATTTCCTCCAGTATATTATTACTTTGTTAAATTTTAATTATTATATCCTTCTGTTTGTTTGGTTTCTTTTTATATGTTCTTATTCTTAAGTTTTCACTAAGTTTATCTATTTATCTCTTGAGTTCATTCAGCATTTTTATAAACATTATTTTTAACTTTTTGTAAAAACTTCAAGAAAACAGAGGCCTTAAGTGATCCACTAAATCAGATGAATCTAACTGATATTTACAGAACATCTCACCCCCAAACAACAAAAATATACTCTTCTGAAGCACACATGCAACATTCTCAAAGATAGACCACATGTTAGCACACAAAACAAGAATATGGATATAATACCAAGCATTTCCTCAGATTAAAATGGCAGAAAGTTAGAAATAGACTACAATAAAAATACTCAAAAGAACTCAAATACATAGAGATTAAATAGCATGTTATTAAACAATGAATGGGTTACCAATGAGATCAAGCAAAAAATTAAAAATTTCCTGGAAACAAATGAAAATGAATACAAAACTACCCAAAATCTATGAAACACAGCGAAAGCAGTTCTGAGAGGAAATTTCATAGCAATATAGGCCTACCTCAAGAAACAAGACACAGCACTAATAAAGTATATAATTCTACAATTAAGTGAATTATACAGAGAAAATCAAGAACAGCCCATATTAAATAGAAGGAGAGAAATAATAAAGATCAGAGTGGAAATAAATTACATAGAGACTAATAAAAAAAACACAGTACAGAAAGTCAGTAAATCAAAGAGCTTGTTGTTTGAAAAGATAAACAAGTTTGATGAACACTTTGCTAGACTTATCAAAAAACAAAGAGGACCTGAATAGAAGAAATTAGAAATAAAAGAAACAATATAGCAGTAGAAGCCACATAAATACAAAAGATTATAAGCAATAACTATGAACAACTATATGTCAACAAGCTGAACAACCTGGATAAAATGGAGAAATTCCTAGAAAAATATAGTCTTTCAAAATTAAATCAGGAAGAAGAAAATTGAAATAGGCTGATAACTACCAATGTCATAGAAGCAGTAATAAAACAACAACAACAACAATAAAACTCCCAGAAAACAAAAGCCCTGGCTCAGATGACTTCACTGGGGACTTTTACCAAATAGTCAAAGAAATATTCCAGAAAACCCAAGATGAAGGAACACTTTCAAGATTTTTATACAAAGCCAGCATTATTCTAATTCCAAAACCAGATAAAGACATTAGAAGGAAAGAAAATCATAGGCCAATATTTCTGATGAACACAGATGTTAAAATCAACCCTTTCCTGCTCCAAGTCTGTGAAGATCAATTCTGTGTCAACTATGCCAGTCTATAGTACCCAGTTTGTCAATCAAACATGAAACTAGGCATTGCTAGGAAAGTGTTTTGTAGATGTGATTAGTGTCTATAAGAAATTGACTTTAGATGGAGAAAATGGTGACCAAATAGGCAGCAGTGTTATGCAACTCCTCCTGGGGCCAGGCCAGAAAAGCAACTAAATTAGAGAACATCCCCCACGAATTAACAAATTAGACACAGCTGAAGAGACAGTTTTGAATAATGAAGGGCAGATGACACCTAGAGTATTCCATATGCCAGCTGTAACCCACATGAAACAACTACTGTGCCCCAGTAGTGAGTGTCACAGTACCTCGCAGCATGCTGTCAGATGTCTACAGGGAGCACATATCACTAAAGTGAGCTCCTGCACTAGGACTCCTCACAAGCCCACTGGGACCCAGTGTCCTAGGATCTGTCCCCAATACCATGGAGTAGGTGTAAGCCAGGGGGAATCCTGTACCCCATCCCCAGCCAAACTCCAGAAATGTGCTGCAAGCCTGACAGGAGCCACCCAGTCTCTGCTCCACCCAGAGCCTCAGGACCTGATGCAAGCATGACCTAAAACAACCCAGAGCATGCCCCACTCCAGCCCCCTGGACAGCCCTGCTGGAGTGACCTGGAGCATCCCATGCCTGCTTCACCCCAGCCCAGGAGGAGTGATGCAGAGGAGCCCAGTGCATGCTTCACTCAGGGACACAGTGGGTATCTGACTCTGCAGCCCAGACCAATTCATCCCCATTTCACTCCAGTCTTTAAGATAATTCTTCCACGGCCATCCAGAACAATAGTGCACAACTCACTCCTGGTGACAAGAGAACATGGATTGAGTGACCCAGGGCAACCTGTCCCTGCTCCATACTGATGAGGGGTGAACTGGATAAACCCAGTATGGGTCACAATTCTACTTACAAGAAAGTAAGGACTGTGGGACCCAAAGCAACTCATATCCTTTCTCCCTGAGTCCAGCATCTTGCTGCCAGGGCAATCTAGAGTAATCCAGCATGTGCTCCACTCAGGCCATAGAGGAGCTCTGACTTTGGGACCCAGAGCAACCTGAACCTGCTTGTCCTCAGCCCCTAGGACAGTCCTGCAGAGGTTACCAAGAGCAACCCAGCATGTAACTCATTCCAGGCCATAGGAGAGCACTTCTAGAGCAACCTGGGACAAGCCAGTGTGCACAGCGAGGGACCACAGGATTATTCTGCAAGTGTGTTGCCAGAGGGACCTAACATACCTCCCTGCAATGGGTTCCAGGGCCACTCAGTGAATTGTATGTTAGAGGGCTCTGGGTCCTCACAAGGAGTTGACACCAGAGGAACTGTGCACATATTGCCACCACCTCAGGCATATGTAGCAGATAACTGAGGGGCCAGATACATGGAAGAAGAGGATACAACTCAAAGCAGAGACATTCAGGGTGTGAGACTTAAGACAGACCCAGTTTCAACTAATGATTTCTAGACCATTGCCTTGATAAGGACTTCAATCTCTCAAACCCCAAGCCAGGTGCTCAGGGCCAGAAAAAAAAAACACACAAAAACAAAAACAGAAAAATGGGGAGAAAAAGAACCAATCCCCCAAGGAAAGAAAAGCTAGGAAAGGAACTAAATAAAACAGAGCCATGCAATATGTCATAAAAAGAATTCAGTATAAGGGACATACAGTTCACAAACCAGGTAGATGAGCAGTCGGAAAAAAAAATGGTGGTGGACTAGACAGACTTGTCCCAAGCCTTGTCCTGGAGCAGAAAGAGAGAACAGCTGAGGGATGCACGAGGTGTTTGCTGGTGAGTTGAAAAACATCTGTACCCCAGGGGAAGGTGGGAAACTGCTGTATGGGGCTCTCCTGACAGGCAGCCCACACTGCTGCTGGGTTTCCTCCTGGAGCCACCAGCTTGGATGCGGAGATCACACCATCTTGAAGGGGAACATGGATGTTATTGGAAGCCTGAAAATCTACAACTATAGCACCCACCAAACAGCTGCAAAACCCAGGGAACTGGTCCTTAATTGGCACAAACACACAGAATCAAAGGAGTTCCATACTCCAGCACAGGAAGGATGGATTTCATCTGGGATAAACTGAGGTCTCTGGTCCCACAGGACAGAGAAATGGGTGCACTGTGAGAGCTAGAGGATGAGAAGTCTGCACCTAGAGAAATCCATGGCTGTTGGGGATGGCATGATCCATGAATGTGGAAGGGGGTCCTCAGAACTGTTAACAGAGATCTCTAAAAAGCAACCATTATGATCTGACACAAAATGACAACCTGGGAGTTTTAAAAGTGTGTCGCTGCTTGGACACAAAGGTGAAAGGGGAACTGTGTAGATTTGTGCCTGACAACAGAGTTCATGCACTTGTGTTCTTTCCTCTTCAGATCCTTGCTTCTGATTGCTAAGCCCAATACATATGATCAACCAGCTGGGGACACCTTGGGAGACTGCAAGGAAAAGCTGTTTTTCTGGAGCCTGAGGATAAGAGTGGGGAGTCACCATCAGAAAACCATCCCTGGGGCAAACCACTCCGACAAACTGGTATTGAGTGCCACAGGGAAAGCAGGATCTAAGCACAGGCTAGAAAGGACTATAATTTCAGAAGTCAATCCAGAAACACTGCCACCCAGGCGCTAAATCACAAATTGACTCTTGTGTAATCACAAATAAAGAAATAAAGAAATTAAGACACACTGCCTCCTTACAAATCAGGACTGGCTTACAATACTGAAGGACAGTGAAATACAGGGAACTGAAATACTGTCCTGACTAGGAAACAGACATCCAAAACAAAACAATAGAGGAAGTGAATGACCTTCACTACTGTACATTCTATTTTATTTTTATCACATTTTACTTAAGAAACTATTTTTTTTCTTTTTCCTTACTTGATTTTACCTTTTTAATTATTACATTTTTATTTTAAATCAGAATTATTACTATTACTATTTTAACTTTTTGTTAAAAAAGTGCCATTTTATTTTCTCTGTATTTTACTTTGAGATTAGTATTCCATATTTTATTTTCACTTTTCCTTTAGCATCATTTTATTCTATCTTATATCTACCTTTATGCCATCACTTTTTTCCTAACTTTTCCCCTTCTGTTGCCCTATTCTTACCCTTTTCCTACTTTAAATTTTCCCTATTATTTTTTTACCCCCTGTTAAAATTTCACCCTACTTATATATCTAACTTTTAATACCCTGCTCCAAGTCCACACACATCTTTCTCTTCTCTGTCTTCACTATCCAAAGAAATGTTTTTCTCTCTGTCCTTTTGTTGTTGTTTTCTTGAATATTGATTACATCAATTTTTTATGTTTTTTTTGTGAGATTGTTTTGTTTATTCTGCTTTTTTTTAATTTGTTTCTGTTTGTTTATTGCTTCTGCCTTCCCTCACATTGCCTGATCTGAGATGTTGTTTTTAGTTTGTATTAATTTCCAAGTACTTTTTGCTGTCATTTCTTGGGATTAGTGGCTGTTCATTTGGAGTTTTATTCCCATATATATACTTTGTTCCTCTTCTATTTTTTATTCTCTTTCTTTCTCTCTTACTTTTGCTTTTTATCTCCTAATTTCATTTTGTCTCTTCTTTATTTTTTTTTCTTTTTCTTTTCTCTCTTCTTTCTTCTTTCTTTTCTTATCCCCTAATTTGCCTCTCTCTGGTGTTCACCTTTATCTGTGGCTATTAATACCATGAATACATTTCTGTTCAGTGCCTTGTGCATTGCACGTGGTTGTGTTGTATTTTGTGCCTTTAGATCAACGCAGGAGAGAAACTACATAGCCAGACACCCAGAGAGGAGAGAACATGGGGAAACAAAGAAATAGCCCAAAGGAATCTCCAGAAAATTAAGTAAATGAAATGTAGTGATGGTGGAAATGCAGACTGGTGCAGCCAGTGTGGAGAATGGTATGGGGTTTCCTCAAAAAACTAAAAAACAAACTCCCATTCGACCCAATAATCTCACTCCTATGGATATATCCTAAGAAACTAGAAACAACAACAGAAAAGATATATTCACTCCTATGTTCATAGCAGCTTAATTTATCATAGCTAATACACAATGGAGTACTATGCTGTCATAAAAAAGAAAGAATTTTTACCATTTGCTGCAACTTGGATGGAACTGGAGAGCATTCTGCTAAGTGAAATAAGCTAGTCAATGGAAGAAAAATACCACATGATCTCACTCATTTATGGATGAATAATAACATTATAAACTGTCAAACAAAAAGATAGATACATAGGCAGTAAATCACCAAACAGATTGTCAAATTACAGCAGAAAAGTTAGGGACAGGTGAAGTAGATAAAAGATCAATGGAAGGACTTGTATGCATGCATATAAGTATAACCAATGGATGTAAGACACTAGGGAGTGAGGGCATGTATGCGAGTAGGGTGGGAGTGGCAATAGGAAAATATGTACACATGTAATAAATTAATAATAAATGGAAAAAAGATAGATGAACAAAGCAACAACTTATGTAATAATCAAGAAAAATAAAGTGATATTAATACAATAAAAATACAATGTAATTTTTTAACAGTAGACTAGAAGATGTGAAGGACCTGAATTAGTGAGTTAGAAGATAGGGCAGATAAACACACCCAATCTGAACAACAATCTAAGAAAAAAAAAAAAGAAAAGGAGGAGAGACCAAGCAAGTTTTGGGACAACCTGAAATGAAGTAACAAACGTAAAATAGGAATGGCAGAAAAGGAGCAAGGATTAGAAAACCTATTTGAAGAAATATTGACAGAAAACTTCACTGATGTAAGGAAGAAAAAAAGTCACACAAGCACAGAGAGTCCCAAACAAGAGGAATCCATAAAGATCCACAACAAGACATGTTGTAATTACAATGCAAATGTTAATGACAAAGAGAAAATCTTAAAGGCTGGGGATAGAGACAAAGAATTACCTATAAAGGATTTGCCATTGGATTATCAAGTTATTTTTCAATAGAAACACATCAGGCCAGAAGGGAATGTAATGAAATATACAAAGTGATGCAAAGCAAGTAATGAGTCCAAGAATATTCTATCCAGCAAAGCTATAGTTCAAAATTGAAGGGGAAATCAGGTACTTCACAGACTGAAAGGGGCTAAAAAAGTATATCACTATCAAGCCAGAAATGCAAGAAGTGCTAAAAGGACTGTTGTAAAAAGAATAACTAGAAAGGGAATAAGGAACATAGGCATAAAGAATAAAAATGACTACAAACAAGTACTTACCAATAATAACCTTAAATGTAAATGGACTAAATGCTCCAATCAAAAGACATAAAGTGGATTAATGGATACGAAAACATGATCCATATATATGCTGTCTACAGGAGATACATCTCAGAACAAGGAACTCTGACAGACTAAAAGTGAAGGGATAGAAAAATATTTTTCAGGAAAATGTAAATTAAATCAAAGCTGCAGTAGCAATACTTAGAGCTGACAAATTGGACCTCAAAGTGAAGGCCATAATAATGGAAAAGGAAGGTCACTTCATAATCCTAAAGTGATCAATAAAACAAGAGTATATAACTATGGTAAACATATATGCACCCAATGCAGAAGCACCAAAATACATAAAAAACAAAAAGAAACAAACTAAAAATTTCTGTAATATATCAAGGGAGAGATTGACAGCAATATGATCATAGTAGGAAACTTTAATATCCCACTGATATCACTGGATAAATCCTCTAGACATAAATCAGAAAAGAAACAGCAATCCCAAATGACTCAATAGATCACCTGGACTTAATGAACATCTTCAGAAAATTTCATCCCAAAGTTACAGAACATACATTCATCTCAAGTGCACATGGGACATTTTTAAAGATAGACCATATATTGGGACATAGGCAAAGTCTCTTCAAATTCAAGAAGATTGAAATTATATCAAGCATCTTCTCAGGTCACAATGGAATAATATTAGAAATAAACTATAATAAAAATAATCAAAAATTAAAACACTTGGAGCCTAAATATCATGTTATTAAACAACTAGAGTCCCAGTGCACAAATCATGCACCAGTGGGGCTCCTCAATCTGGCCTCCAGGATCAGGCCAAAACCAGCTCTCTGACATCCCCTGAGGGATCCGGATTGTGAGAGGGCACAGACCAGATCAAAGGACCTTACCGTGCATGATTGGAGCTGGGAAAGATACATGGGAGGTTGGTCAGCCAAGGAGGGACCACAGGAGGGCTCCAGGGTATGTCTGGCCCATCTTGCTCAGTCCTGATGGGCCGGACACCAGCAGCAAGCTAGCCGACCTTTCAGAATGTCTGCCCCCTGATGGTCAGTGCATGTCATACTGACTGGTCAACCAGACATTTGTCTGTCCCTTTGTGCTCAGTGAACATCATAGCAACTGATTGACTAGTCAACTATCTGCCCCCTGCTAATCAGTGCATGTCATAGCGAGTGGTTGAGTGGCCTTAGCATATCACTAGAATATTATACTTTGATTGTTTGAATGGATGACTGGATAACCAGACACTTAACATATTAGGATTTTATTATATAGGATGATTGGGTTACCAAAGAGATCAAAGAACACATTTTAAAAAAATCCTAGAAACAAAATCTATGGGACACAGTGAAAGCAGTCTTGAGAGGGAAGTTCGTAGCATTATAGGCCTATCTCAAAAAACAAGAAAAACTGGTAATAAATTATTTATCTATACAACTTAAAGAATTAGAAAGACAGCAACAAGAAAAGCCCAGAGTAAGAGAAGGAAGGAAATAAAGATCAGAGTGGAAATATGACATAGAGACAAAACAAAACAACAAAACAATAAAAAAGATCAATGAAACCAAGAGCTGGTCCTTTGAAAGGATAAACAAGATTGATGAAACCCTTCCTAGGATTGCCAAGAAGGAAAAGAAAGGACCCAAGCAAACAAAATCAGAAATGAAAGAGGTGAAAAAATAATAGACCCCACAAAATACAAAGTATTGTAAAAAAAAAAAAAAAAAAAAAAAAAAAAAAAAAAAAAAAAAAAAAAAAAAAAAAAAAAAAAAAAAAAAAAAAAAAAAAAAAAAAAAAAAAAAAAAAAAAGAAAAAACTATGAACAACTGTATTCCAACAACCTGGTCAACCTAGAGGAAATGAACATATTACTAGAAAAATATGACCTTCCAAAACTCAATCATGCTGAATAAAAAAAAAAAATCTTATTAGGCTGATAATTATGGAGGGAATTAAAGCAGTCTTCAGTCTTCAAAGAACTTCCAGTCAGCAAAATCCCTGGGCCAGATGGCTTCACAGGTGGGTCTTACTAAACATTTAAAGAAGAATTAAACTCTTTCTACCTCAGGCTATTCCAAAAAATTCAAGGAAGGCACACTTCTAAGCTCTTTCTATGAAGCCAGCATTACCCTAATCCCTAAACCAGATAAAGACACTAAACAGAAAAAGAATTATAGGCCAATATCTTTGATGAGTCCTCAACAAAATTCTAGTAAATCAGATCCTGCATTACATTAGAAAGATCAAACACCATGACACAAGTGGGATTTATTCCAGGGATGCAAGTGTGGTACAATATCTGCAAATCAATAAACATGATACATCACATAAAAAATATACACTAATAAAAGAGAAACATGCAAATTAACTTACACTCCACTACACCACAAGCCACACCCACCATCCAATCAGGAACAAGTATGCAAATTAACTCAATAAAGATGGCTGCGGCCACAGAGCTGCAGCAAGCAGGAGGCTTGGGTTTCTCTGGCAATGTAGGAAGCCAAGCTTCCCTGCTGCTCTGCCAGGCCCTGGCCTATGCTCAAGGCTACAAAGTTTCAATTATAGAAGATAAATAAATCCCAATAAAAATGGCCACAGCCACAGAGCTAGAGCTGAGTAGGGGACTTGAGTTACCCCTGTGATGGAGAAAGCCACGTTTCTCACAGGCTTGGCCAGCACTCAAGGTTACAAAGTTTCAATTATAGAAGATAAATAAATCCCAACAAAAATGGCTGTGGCCACGGATCAAGCAGGAAGCTCCACTCCACTCAAGGCTACAAATTTTCAGTTATAAAAGATAAATAAATTCCAGATGCCAGGGCTTTGCTTGGGTTGCTGGGATGTGTGGCCAGCCTGCAAAACCATCACAGGCCCCTCACCAAGGCCACCTCACACCACAAGAGAAGCCACACTCTGATCTGAGACATCCTTCAGGGAAAACCAGCAGGCCCCTACCCATGCACCAGGCCTCTATGCTATCTAAGAAAATAGTAATATGCAGATTGACTATCACTCCAATATACAAGATGGCTTTCCCCATGTGGTGAAAGATGACTTCTCCCATGTGGGCACAATATGGCCAGCAGAGAAAGGCAGTTAGAAGAGACCAGGCCTGTAGGCGAGGGCTGTTGGGGTGATCAAGCCTGGAGGAGAGAGCAGTTAGGGGTGACCAGGCTGGTAGAGGTGGGAAGTTGGGGGTGACCAGGCCTGCAGGGGAGGACGTTAGGGACAATCAGGCTGGCAAGGAAGTAGTTAAGCATCAATCAGGCTGGCAGGAAGTGGTTAGGGGGTTATCAGGCTGGCAGGCAGAAGCAGTTAGGGGCAATAAGAAAGGCAGGCAGGTAAGCAGTTGGAGCCAGCAGTCCTGGATTGTGAAAGGGATGTCTGATGCCCATTTAGGCCTGATCCTACTAGGAATCCCAGATTGGAGAGGGTGCAGGCTGGGCTGAGGGACACACACCTCCGTGCATGAATTTCATACACCAGGCCTCTAGTTGAGAAATAAAAATTATATAATCTCATCAATTGATGGAGAATAAGCATTTCACAAAATCCAATTTTCTTTCTTCATAAAAATCTATCAGCAAAGAGAGAATAGAGGGATTATATCTCAACATAATAAAAGCCATATATGACAAACCTACAGCCGACATTATACTCAATAGGCAAAAATTAATTCCATTTCCCCTAAGAACAGGAACAAGCATTGCCCACTCTTACCACTCCTGTTTGACATAGTATTGGAAGTGCTAGCCATAGTGATCAGACAAGAAGAAGAAATAAAAGATCTAAATTGGAAAAGAAGTAAAACTGCTATTATTTTCAGATGAAATGATATTGTACATAAAAAACTTAATAGACTCCATTAAAAATCAGTAAACTTACTAAATGAATTTGGCAATGTACCAGGATACAAAATTAACATCCAGAAATCTATGGCTTTTTCATATACCAATAATGAACTCACAGTAAGAGAAACTAAGTTAACAATCCAATTTATCATTACAAAATAAATTATGATGAACAACACTAAACTTAACTAAGGAGGTACTTGGAAAGCTATAGAACATTGAAAAAATATAGAGGAAGTCATAAACAAATGGAAGAATATATTGTGTTCATGGATTGGTAGAATCAACATTATTAAAATGTCTATGCTATTAGACAAAGCAATTTATAGATTCAATGCAATCCCCATTTAAATACCAATGGCATATTTCACACACCTAAAAAGAACAAAGTTGGAGGGCTCACAATACCAGATATCAAGCTATATTACAAATCCACCAAGCAAGTTCTCAAAACATATGACCAATGGAACAAAACAGAGAACCCAAAAATAGACCCAAGTCTTTATGCTCAATTAATATTTGACAAAGGAGGAAAGAGCATACAATAGAATCAAGAAAGTCTCTTTGATAAATGGTGTTGATAAAACTGGACAGATAGATGCAAAAGAAGAAAGAAAGAAAGAAAGAAAGAAAGAAAGAAAGAAAGAAAGAAAGAAAGAAAGAAAGAAAGAAAGAAAGAAAGAAAGAAAGAGAAAGAAAGAAAGAAAAGAAAAGAAGAGAAAAGAAACTAGACCACCTACTTACACCATATACCAAAATAAACTAAAAATGGCTAAAGGACTTCAAAGTAAGATGGGAAACCATAAAAATCTTAGAAGAATTCATAGGCAGCATAATATCAGATATATGTCACAGTAATATCTTTACCAATAACAGCTCCCAGGGCAATAAAAACTAAGGAGACAATATACAAATGGAACTACATCAAAATAAAAAGCTTCTGCATAGCAAAAGTAACCATCAACAAAACAACAAGAAAGCCCACTGCATATGAGAACATATTTGCCAATGTTATATCAGATAAGGGTTTAGTCTCCAAAATTTATAGAGAACTCATACAACTTAACAAAAGGAAGATAAAAAATCCAATAAAAAAAATGGGCAACTGATTTAAATAGACACTTTTTGGAAAAGGATCCACAGAAGACCAAGATATATATGAAAACATGCTCAAAGTCACTAATTATCCCAGAGATGAAAATCAAAACAATAATGTAGTACCATCTTACACCAGTCAGAATGGCTATCATCAACAAATGAACAAACAACAAGTGCTGGAGAGGATGTGGTAAAAAAGGGACCCTCTTGCACTGCTGTGGGAATGCAGACTGGTGCAGCCACTGTGGAGTTTGCTCAAAAAATTAAAAAATGGAACTCCCATTTAACCCAATAATCCCATTCCTAAGAATTTCCCCAAGAAAAAGAACATATGCACCCCTATGTTCATAGCAGCACAATTTAGAACAGCTAAGATTTAGAAACAGCCTTAGCGCCCATCAGCAGAGGAGTGGATTAAAACACCATGGTACGTCTATACAATGGAATACTAAGCTGCTTTAAAATATAAAGAACCCTTACCATTCGCAACAATGTGAATGGACCTGGAGAAGATTATGCTAAAATAAGCCAGTTGGAGAAATATAAATATCATATGATCTCACTTGTTTGTGGAATATAATGAACAACATATACTGATGAACAAAAATATATACAGAGATAGTGATATATAAAACAGACCATCAAACTTCAGAGGGAAGGTCAGGAAGTGTTGGGGTGGGGTAAGAGATCAACCAAGGGACTTGTATGCATGCATATAAGCATAATCAATGGACACAGACACTAGGGGGATGTGGAGATGTGCTGGAGTAGGGGTGACTGGAGAAAGCTACCTGTGAATTTCCAGCCCACCCCTCATGAGTTCCTCTATAAGGATAGACTTTCTTAGCCTCCAGAGTTGCATAAACAGATTCCTTGCAGCAAATCACACATGCACACACACATACAAATATGTATATGCACACGTACACAACAATGTAATTATATTTATCCTGCAAGCCTTTGTTTTTTTCTGGTGAAATCCTAACTGAAGGCCTTCTTAAAATCTCACAGTTGTTGGTTGTCCCATGTCCATTCTTGTCCATGAAAAACCATGATCCTGCCATGACAGACATGGTAAGTTTGAATATTTAACTTCTTTTTGGGCTTTCCCCTCAGCTTTTTCTTCTCTTCTGTTATAGATAAGAAATCCCTTTATATAATGGGGAAGAAATCATTTAGTCTTTATCTTTTGTTGGAAATTATTCCTCTCAACCCTTCATTTTACTTATACTAGTATCTTTAAAGTGCTTATTGTCCACAGTAATATTCATCCAGTTCCATAATCCTTATACTTATTAATTCTTGATTATACTTAGTCACCTGATATACTGAACATAACTCTTCCTGATACACCATGGCCGTTTGTCACTGGGGAATCTTGGAATCTTTTCTTCTTTAGTAAGGATGTTCCCTGTTTCTTTTATTTATATAATAGGAAGGGAGAGGGAGAGAGAGATAGAAACATCAATGATGAGAGAGAATCATTGATCGCCTTCTGCATGGCCCACACTGGTGATCAAACCTACAACCCAGGTATATACCCTGACCTGAAATTGAATCCTGACCTCATGATTCATAGGTTGATGCTCGGCCACTGAGCCATGCTGGCTGGGCTTCCCTGTTTCTTTTATTACACATTCCCTTCCCTTTAAGATACTTTTATATTATACTCCCAATTGGTGAGTGAAACATCAAACTCCTCAGTAGACCCAGATTAGATTGAGATGTGACCAAAATCTTCCCAGTCATATTCACTCATTTCTTGAATCCAGTGTTGGTATATGACCTAAGCAGGGCAGAGTAATGTTTTACTCTTTGATTAATGTTTGAACATGAGGAGACAGGTTTTCTTTTCCAATCAAGGTTGCTAAACTGAGAGAATATGGATAGGGGTTTACAGAGGCTCCCTGCCTCATCACATTTCTAAGTTAAATATTATAGATCAATTCAGAGAACTAAGAAAAAAGCTCAGGAGAAAGCATTGATGGTCATTTGGGCAACTGAGTTGCAAGTATACTTGAAATTTTTTCTAAACTTGGGCTTTGGTTGCATAAAAAAATATAAATGTGTCTTTGAGCTCAAGATAGTTTTAGATGGTTTTCTCTCCCTTGTCAGAAAAAGAGTACTGATGAGAAGATTGCAGTGGCCAATCACTTTTCATCAGCTATCATGCTTCTTTAGCTACTCATGTTATTTCCTCAGGATGATTGGTCCCAGTCCCTGAAGTCTTCTGTCATAGTTGGTCTGTTTTTATTGCTATAGCAAAATGCCATACAATGGGAGGCTTATCAAAAACAAAACTGCATCGCTCACATTTCTGAGGAACAGAAGTCTAAGAGCAAGGTCAGGTGATGGCTCCTTTCCAAGTTGCAGACTTATTTACCCTAACAGGAAAGGAGGTGTTGGAAAGCTCTGTGTGGCCTTTTGCAAAAGCACTGATGTCATTCATGAAGGTTTCTCCCTCCCTACATGATCATCACCTGCCAGAGACCTCATGTCCAAACACTATCACATGTGGAGGTTAGGACTTAAACATGAAATTCAGGGGGATAGAAGTATTCAGACCTACTATTCCACCTGTTCTTGTTCCTCAGAGCTTTTATCTTTGACTACACAAGAAGGAGCATCAGGAGTTCTAAGCTTGGTCCAATTTCTGCCATCAATTTATTATACCTCCATACATAAGTTACCCTATTTCTATAGGCCTTTAATTCTTCATTTCTAAAATGAGAACTTTACACTAAAATTACTCTTAAAATATACCATTCAGCTCTAAAATTCTGTGTTTTTATAACAGGAAGAAGTGAGGATAAGAAATTATGCAGTTAGAAGTTACATAGACTTTAGCATATGCTGATTCAATGCAGAGGCACTTAGGTGAAATAACTTTAATTTTCTTCTTTTCTATTGGGTAATGTATTCTATATTATGTATGTTTTTTCCCAGAAAAAAAGAAAAAAAATTGTAAGAATTTGAGAATGCATGTTGTTATTGCTGCTTAAATCCAGTTACTCATTGGATTTCAACATGTCTCTTCCCCAAGTGGAACCAATTACATTAAAGCAGTTATGAAACTACAGCCATGCTCCACCTTTTCCTAAAATTGTAATCACAAAATCATAAATGCACATATTCATTTTCCTCTCCCTTCTCCTTCAACCAAGAGTGTACACCTTATCAGTATCCTCTGCAAAAGTGATTATCAGTTCTCTGTGAAAATCTTTATGGAAAAATTAGATACAGAGCTGTGTGTGTGTGTGTGTGTGTGTGTGTGTGTGTGTGGTGTGAGAGACTGAGTCAGACAGAATGGAGAAAAAAAGAGAAACGCTTTTCAGATAGTCAAATATTTACAAGATATTTAAACTGAAGAATATATATATGTATACACACACACACACACACACACACACACACACACAGACACACTAAAGGGGGTTTAATTTACTTTGGTCTAAGAATATTTCATTAAATTATTTGTTTCAAATCAGAAAATAATCTCACTCAAAGCTCCTGTTTGTCACAGTAGATAAAAAGTGGAATATATTTTTG
Source organism: Lasiurus borealis (assembly GCA_004026805.1). Lineage (NCBI taxonomy): Eukaryota > Metazoa > Chordata > Mammalia > Chiroptera > Vespertilionidae > Lasiurus > Lasiurus borealis. The sequence goes on from PVJN01004894.1 coordinate 75,016, forward strand.
TTTTGATAATTCTTATCTTTGAGAAACATTCCATTACTCCAATTGGCTGCCACATATAAAAACATTTGGTTCAGTTCTTCTGGTCTAAAGTCCACAATGGTAAGCAATAACATATTAATTGTCCAAACAGACATTATTCCTTGAAATTGACAGTACTGTTACATGTGTATCAAACTTGTACAAGGAGATTATTAATGACACAGGGAGACTTTTTCCACATGCACAGGATTTCTACTATGTAGTCTTGCCAATAGAAGCCCTACTATCTTTCCTGGGTGAAAAGTGAGGAGCAAAGTAATTGAACCTTTCACCCTGTGGAAGGTTCCTTAACTCCACACTGGCTTTCTAGTTTGGTCAGAAGTTAAACAAAAAAATCTATGTATGTATTTATCTATCTATAACCTATATATCTGTCTGTTTATCTATCTACCTATGTATCTATCTATCATCTATCTATCTTCTATCTATCTATCTATCTATCTATCTATCTATCTATCTATCTATCATCTATCATCTATCTTCTATTTATCATCTATATATAGCTATCTATCATCTATCATCATCTATCTATGCATGTATAATATTTCTGTCATATATTTATTAATATAACTATCCATCTATCATCTTTAAACTTTGACCACATGTAAACTTTGAAGTCCTGGCCTCCAGAAGAAAAAGTTTGGTGTATTCACCCCTCCACCCTTCCTGTGCTCCCTGCTGTTTTCTAGTACAGCGATATTCTCACATGTTCTCAAGTCTAAAAGAATCAGCTACAAATATAGTTTTCTATGTTTTGAAAACAAAGGCCAAGCAAGATGTGAGGAGTTTGGAAACTTCTGTTTTGATCCAAGACAGATAAAAATTAATCAATAATCCACTCAAACAAAGACCTGGCCACATGGTGGGGGGGGGGGGAATGAACATTACCAGTACTATTTAATATAGTGAAATGGGCACCAAGAAGAACCCACTTCTTTTAGGTTCATATCTCTACTCTCCCACTTAGTTTTGTGACTTTGGCCTACTGACTGAAGATCTCTTTTTACTGGTTTCCTTATTTTTGAAGTACAGATATATTAGTATCTAATTATGGAGTTTCTATGGAAGATTAAATGAATTGTAATTGAAAAATGGCTTAGAAAAATGGTAGGTGCCCTGTGATCACTATGTAAATGTCACACTCTGTTGCCTTTTCTGAACTCAATTACCCTTAAAATGTAGACTCTAACAATGTGTTCTTCAAAATCAGAGGTTTAAATCTTGGCCCCATCATCTGTGAAAGACCCTCTTAACTTTGCTTTCCTTATTTGGAAAATGGAGCTTTTAGTATCTACTCATAAGGTGGTTACAAATGTTAAAAACAATGATGTCTATGAATCCCTGTCAGAGAACTTAAAAAATGCTTACTCTTGCCCCAACAGGGAATTTATTTCTTGCTCTCTTTCTATGCTGTCCAACTTTAGCATAATGCCTTTTTGTAAGGGCACTTTTCTTCTTTTTCTGGATCTCTGATCATTGCTTTCCTGACCATAGTTATGTGTAAGTTCTTGTTAAATTTAGTTAGCTTAGCTGGGTCTGTAGAAAAAGCTCTAGACTCTAGAGTAACTTAATTGTCTATCCTCTGTCTTTTGGCAGATCTGGCACCAGGACTCGTGCTCCTCTTCTCCCTTATCACCACCCACACACCGCTACATTCATTTTTCATGAAGTGGAGTTGTAGCAACAGTGCCATCATTGCTCTATCTTGAGCAAAGCAGCCAGCTGTCTGAATGGAAGCAGATGCAGTGTTCCCATCAGCAGTCACAGTCAGAAGGTCCCCAATTGCCTGGAAAGATGCATCTGGTGCTCTAGTTGGGTCAAGTCTAGCACATGGGCCTGTTAGCAATATTAATGACTATCTACAAATGAACCCAACCAAATGTTATTTCTATTCAGCAATTTTCCAACTCTCCCTGTGTGTCAAGGCTGAGTGAGAAGAACAAACAATGAGCTCTTAATGACAACAGCATTTATTCTTCGAGAAACCTAGAATAGCTCAGTTTATATCCATCACTTGGTTGTTTGTTTTTATTCAATCAATGAATATCAAAGACTTATGGTTATTTCACTGTATGTCCATCCAATGTATTTTGGTTCTTCTCTCAGCGAGATAGGTCTGCTACTTAAGGATAATTATAAAATTGACACTTTATATTATTTTCCTTGACCTAAACAGTACTATTTATTTTTTTAATCTTTTTCTGTTTAAATATCTGCTAAAACTAGTTTGAATTAACTATACCTTTGCATTAGTGAGAGCCATTATTGTATTTTGAAATTTCATTTTCAAAGTTAAATGCTTACAAAATGATCCTCTCTAATTTCAAAGATTTATTACTGATCAGTCTGAATACATATTGCTAATTACTGGTACTTCTGTGATTCAGTATTACTATAAAGTTACCCAATGGGGTCAGAGATAGGCATGGAGACCCCGTCTTCTCTGACCGTCATCTGTTCCTTCTCTCCCACATCTTGTCCCCCAGAATATTGTTTATTAGAATCTATGCTCAAATTTATTTCAAGTGTCAGCACAAATGGAAGAGGGCTCCACTTATAATGTGAACTTCTATGGAATACAGATTAGTTTTAAATTACTTTCACATAATCTCCCTTGGAGGCCATATAAGAAAGAGATAATATTTTTCCCATATTGATAGCAATGAGAAAACCAAATCTAGGAAAATTCCAGCAGCCCATCCCAGGTCACATCACTGGTAGTGGGTTCCAGCTCAGGCTTCCCCTACCTACATGTGTTATTAAATGTGGACTCTGCAGTCATTTTACTTTGAGTTTATGTGATCCATCACCTGCAACCATTTAAATCAGTGGTTCTCAACCTTTCTAATGCTGTGACCCCTTAATACAGTTCCTCATGTTGTGGTGACCCCCAACCATAAAATTATTTTTGATCAATATCAGAAAACACAGATATTTACATTATGATTTATTAACAGTTACAGTTATGAAGTAGCAACGAAAATAATTTTATGGTTGGGGGTCAACACAACATGAGGAACTGTATTAAGGGGTCGCTGCATTAGAAAGGTTGAGAACCACTGATAAATCTTTCCAAAGTCCAAATTTTGAACGAAGTAACAAAATTGTTGACTTTTATGTCTATTTTGCTACCACCTTTCCATGCAAACATTTGGGGGGGGGGCCTATGTGAGTGTGTAAATGTGTGTATGTGGGCACATGGGAGTGTGTGAGCATATTAAATGTGTGTCCATGTGTGTGTGGCACTTGAATGTGTGAGTGTGTATGTGGAACATTTAAGTGTGTAGGTGTGGGCATGTATGAATGTATGTGTGAGCATATGTGAGTGTGGTTATGTGTGCATAAGTGATGGTGTTGAGGTTATAAGTGAGTGTATGAATGCACCTGTGGCACATGTGAGTGTGTGAATAGGTATGCATGTGTGAATGTGTGAATGCTTGAGTGTGTTTTGTGATAGAATGGGCAGCGACATCACTCTCCTTGCAATTTCTTTTCAGTCCTCAAATTGTGGGAATGACAGAATGGCTCTAGTTGTGCCAAGAGCAGTCAACTCATGTGCGGTCTTGTACGTCAGTTTTCACTCATCTTCTTACTCCAGATTGAGTTAAATGGTCAAACAACACTCACGGTGACCTGCCATTGCCCAGTGTCTCCAGACTTTTTCCTTGTGCCTCTTATACTCAGTTCTCTGACATTGTCAAACAAGGCTTGAAGCTTCCTGGATGGCCATACATTCCTGTTTTGCTACATCTTTGCTTTGATCATTTCCCCTTTCCTCTGTTCACCTAACAATTCTTACTCACTTCCTTGATATTACTATCTCTCCCTTTTTTCCCCTTTGGGATTGACTCTCCCTTCACAGGCATTTGTGATATAAATCAAGAACTCTCTCCTCCTCTAGCAACAAGAGCCACTTCTTGAGTGGAAGAGTGTGAAGAAGAAAAACTACAGGTTCATTCACGGAGGAATGGTTTTCTGTTGAGGCAGCCAAGTTACCTAGTGTTCCATGCCTACTGCTCTAGCCTCCCATCAGTCCTCTAAAACGGAGAATTAGTGCTCTCCCAATATTTCACATGTTCTCCTACATTTTCCATCCTTTGCAGTTATTTGGGGGCCCTATGCCTTGTTTTGTTCAATGAGCTGTGAGAAGTGACATGTTTAACTCATAGGCCATGCAATTATGCAGAGCAGCCACAGAGATGTGGTTTGCAGCATGGGGAATATAGTCAGTAATGTGGAGATAATGGGGTTTGGGCCAGGGGTCTGGTCAGGACAGTGGGGACCACTCTGCAGAGTGCATGGTTTCTGTCCACTTTGCTGTACATCTGAAACTGGTGCCAGAGGGTAGTGAATGTAAACTGTGGTTAAAATAATTTTAAAAAGAAACAATGTGCCTCTTCTATCTTTCTCTTTCTTTGAGGCCAATTTGTGGCAAAAATACAACATGGAAGAAGCTTAAATCCATGGATCGCTGTTGGACACATATCTCACCTGTATCAGACTGACACATAAACAATGGTCAGATCTTTGTTGGGGTCAGTCACTCTGTTGTCTCACAGTATCTGGTGTTAATTACTCCAACCAATACAACTCTCTATTTTTCTAGTTAAATCACTTTCTGTTTTAGTTTCCAAGAGTCCATTTGTTTAGCTTGTGCCTAAAGAATCTAGGGTTATTTGTTTGTGATTTCACTTTCCTGACTAGACTGTGAGGAATTTAAATGCAGGAATATTTATTGTTCTTTCTATGCTGCTGATGACTGACATAGTGGTGAGTATGGAAGGGTCTCCATGTAGTCTTGCATTATTTATCCTTACCACATTTTATTTTGCTTTGATAAAACTAATATTTTAATCTTTTGGAATAAAATGAAGCTGGGTTTGCTTTTCAGCTCAGCCACTGTTTGACTTACATCAAGTTAATTAACTTTTCTGATCTTCTAGTTTCTTGTTAAAAAATGGGGACAACAATATGACCAGGTCTATGTAGTTATTAGTAACATTACATAAGCATTTATATGTAAATGCTTAGCACAATGCCTGGTAAACAATGAGAACTAAGTAAGCAGCAGTTCTTATTACCATTATGATGGAATAGTCATCGTGATTCTCTTCATTACACCACTGTTTTCTGTCCATCCATTGACCCAACATAGCCCAGTTGGCAAGAGAATATATAGATTTTCTCCTAGACCTTCTCGTCTGTACCTGTTCATCTTCTTTTCCTAAAACCATGCCAGCTCCTTTTCCTCTCCCCCTTGTTTGTATATTGTTGTTAAACTCTTCCAAAATGGTTTCTCTGTTGATGTAAAAGTAAATGGTAATTCCTCAGGATCTTTTTTTTATAACATGTATGAATTATTCTAATAAAACCTACATTATAGTTTAAAGATGTAGTTTTTATAAATGAGAAAAAAAGGACCCTTTTGATATTTAAAGGTGGAGTAGAATTGTGTTTTCCCCAGATCAGCTTCTTGGTAGCTAACTTGTTGGCAGCCTTGGCTGTTGAATGGTTCACATTCAGCAATGTGACCAGAAGTAATTACTCCAATTCAATATAGGTCAGAAGTAATCAGAAGCTATGATTCCTGGGCAGCTGCTTGATGTTCAGTATTAAGCTGGTTTAGCAAATCTCTCCTTTAGTATTATGGCCAGATGCTATAGATCATGAAGTAAAGAAAACATAATATATGAATCCCCTCTCCTTTTCTCACCTGCCTCACTGCTACTGCCATAAGTGGAAGTCACAGAGATAGAAACCTAAATGAGCTGAGAGTCTGAGTTCTTGGGTTCAGAGCCTCAGTGCACCTGCACACCTGGGGTAGCTTACTGCCTAATGTACCAGTTCAATAAATTACTCTGGTGCAAATCACTTTATTATTGATGACTTATCCATTCCTGCTGCACAGTGGTGATGTATGCCCTGTACTGCTGCATTATCAGTTCAATTGTTCTTTTGTCTTTCAAGCTCCCTTAGCCTTGATAGGGTTGAGGCAGCTGGTACGCAGCTAATGGTCTGCACGCTGTCCAGGAGCAGCTTTATTCAGGCTGCCTTTGGGGACTTTATGAAATGGCTCTCAGGAAGGAAACGGAACCTGCCAGTGATGGAAAATGGATGATCAATGTCTAAACCTATAGCAGCCCTCCATCAGTTATAACGTGGCCATCTTTAAATTGTCTTCCTTTAACGATGGCATTGCACACTGTTTGGAATTAATTTGGAGGTGTGCTAGAGAACAAAGCCTGATCTGCGGAATCTATCACAATAATATTTATTGTCTTGTTGCTCTCCATTTCTTTAGTATTCTGACACCCATTTTGTAGAAAAGGATGGTCCCATGTTTTTGACGAGGTCTCTTGTATGTTGATAATAGAAATATGGATTTTGTGGTTGATATGATGGTGAAACAAATTTATGATTGAACTTCAATCATTCATGGGGCTGTTTTAATCACGTGGTGCCTAGCCTTTGCTTTGTGTCATGGTAGAGTAAATTGTCGGCTTCCTTCTGGATTGATTGTAATGATCAGAGGTATTGGCATTACTGGACATAACCAATGGGACATTTTTAAATTTCAAAATCATCAACACCTACTGATGCTTTGATATCAGTGGAGAAATGTCACTGGATGCTTTTCCTTTTACTTGTCTGAGACCTTTGGAAGAAGAAGGTTGAGGAGCAGTGAGTCAACTCAGTTTTATAAAGGACCCATTTTCAGACTGGAAGGGCAAGAGTGAGCTTTAGTCACTACCATGTCTGTGGAAAGTTACAATTAGCCCAAGAAGTATCCTAGAAATTATTGTCTCCATTTTGCTGTTAAGGAGATAAATTTTTCAGAGCCGTCAATGATTTGCTCAAGACCAAGGAAGTCAATATGTTTACAAAATCCCTTCTTTTCACTGCATTATTCATGCAACTCCTAACACTATATTTTGTGAGTGTTTTAAAGAAGTATGAGGTGAAATATTTTATGATTAGACCATGATTAGTCCAGAAGTGAATAATACCTTTTGTAAGACCTGAAACTTATTCAAATTTGGGAATCCATTTGAACAAAAATAATACAAAAAAAGTAAAGATTAGATTCAAGGCCTTGAAATAAACTAATACACTGAGGGACCCTGAAAATTAAGCTTATTAACTACATGGAAAATCCACTCCTGAATAAGAGTCAAGAAAAAAGATAAACATCTCTCCGAATGTGTTCCAATGAGCTCATTGAATTACAGCAATGCAATGATGCCATCCCGCCCTGCATGCTCAATCAGCAGTAAGTCCACTCAAATGGCATTTTGTGGGTGAACCCTTAGTATGATCTCATTGAAGAAGTAGGAGGTTAGTGACTACCTTCAGAAGAAGCCTATGATCCCTGCTGAAAGGACCAATACTTCTAATAAAAATATAACTTTTTAGAACTATTAATTACCTGGTTACACATTTATCCAGCATTTTATTTTATTTTGTTTAAATGTATTTTATTGATATTTAACAGAGAGAAAGGGATAGAGAGTTAGAAAGATCAATGAGAGTTGAAACATTGATCAGCTGCCTCCTGCACACCCCCAACTTGGGATGTGCCTGCAACCAAGGTACATGCTCTTGACTGGAATGGAACCTGGGACCTTTTATTCTGCAGGCAGACACTCTATCCACTGATCCAAACCAGTTAGGGCTTATCCAGCATTTTAGAGTCATGTATCAAAGTAGCTTCAGAGCCGAAAGTTCCATGTCCTTTAAAACAAAACCTACAACAAAAACAAAAAGTGATTTAAGATTATTTCAAAACTTCTGCTTTAGCTTAATACATGTCTTTTATAAGAGTCTTTATAAACATGGATTTCAAGGTTTTTTATAAAGACATCCAGAAACTGAATACATTTTAGATCATGATTCAACTGTGTGTGTGTGTGTGTATGTGTGTGTGTGTGTGTGTGTGTGTGTGTTCATTCATACCCATGCTTTTAAAGGTATATGTGTGTATGTATTATAAATAAAAAATATATGCTTAGAGCAGGCACTGAACTCTAATACCTTTTAATCTCTCTTTTTTTTATTTCTAGTTTGTTAAAAAGCCTCGTTCTTGAAAACGTGTTGATTAGAGTATACAGGTTTTTAGGGGTGCTTTAATGGTCTTTAAGAAAAAGGCCATTTTGCCAAGACCAGTTTGGCTTAGTGGATAGAGATTCGGCTTGCAGACTGAAAGGTCCCAGGTTTGATTCCGGTTGGGGGCATGTACCTTGCTTGTGGGCACATCTCCACTGTGGGGCATGCAGGAGGTGGCTGATTGATGTCTCTCTCTCATTGATGTTTCAGACTTCCTCTCTGTAAAAAATCAATAAAATATATATTTTTTAAAAGGCCATTTTTTTTCCTCTTCAGTTTATTGTTTATTGAAGAAGAATTTCACTTAGTTTCTGGATATAGAAACATGTTCTACAAATTATCAAAACAACTAAGAAAATGGACAATGTGAAGTCATGACAATTTCTCTGCCTGGTGATCTTTCTTTCTTCCATCTCATAGTTTCAAACTCTTTTTCTTTCCTATGTTTCAGTGCATTATTATTTCCTTGGAAGGAATAATCGAATTCTTAGCTCTGTAGAATGGAATTTTTACTCTTTTTCTTTAGTGAGGACTTCACTAAGCAAGGCAAGGGGTTTGGAATAGAAGAGGACATTCATGTAGCACACAAAATACCAATACTTGTGCTGCTACTCATCTGGACATGAGAAAGACTAGGGTCATTTTGCTGGAAGACAACAGTGCCAGGACTGGTACTACATTTTGTCCAGATGAACTTCCTGTCCAGATCAACTAGTAGTGACTACCAATTTTATATGTCTATAGTGAGCTAGGTACTATGCCAATCATTTACATAATCACCTGCAAATATACAATAAGTCCAAAAGGTAGGAATCATTATTCCCATTGAAACAAAGCATAACTCTCTCTTAGCAAAGTTAAATGCAATAGTACAGGTCCTACTCCAATAAAGACTTGAGAGTTTAACACAGATCTACACTATCAACTTGTCATAGAACCAGAATGAAACTTGTTGACTCTATATAGGAGAGAATTTACTTGGCTTTTTATGGCTAAGAAATAAAAATCTGTCTTAAGCATGAAAAATGCAATGTCTTCAATTAAACTGAGTAAGTGTAAATTAAAAAGCTTATTAAACCAAACCCCCAGACCACATATTTGTTTTATGTATTTTTTCCTTTAGATATGCTCCTTAAATTTGAGGCATTGACAGAAAGTCCACAAGCATAATATCTCTTATAAAATTCTTCACTTTTACTTTTAGTTTATATATATATTTGAGAAACATCAATATGAGAGAGAAACATCCATTGGCAACATCCTGCATGCCTGCTATCAGGAATCAAGAACACAACACAGGCATATGCCCTGACAAAGAATGAATCGGAACAGGACAATGCCCAACCTACTGAGCCAGGGATACTTTTACTTTTAGTTTTTTTTCCTCTTATAGATAGCTTGTTCAGGAGTCCTCTGTGGCTTTATGTTAGTTCTTAGATTTATTTAGGAGTGCCATTATCGTCCTTTAAAATGAAAGATATTTATATTTTTAAAGTCTAAAAACCTAAAATATAAGAAAAAAAGTCATTTTAAAAAATAAATAAGTACTTTAGAGTTATATTCATTCACAAGAGTGGAGTCTGATCTTTCCAATCTTTCTATATGCCTGAAACACACCACAATAATATTCCTCCCAAATTGGCATATGTGGACTGTTATTGGCTACATGGGCTGATAATATAGCCCAAGCAGCTATGTCCAATGACTACTTATTCTGTGAGGTGATGGTCACTTCAATATATACCTCCATATACATTAATTACTATCCAGAAGTATAAATCATAAGACTTTAGAAATGGCCAATATATGGATAAAAATGAGCTTTATCAAGATATAATTTAAAACATAATAGAGTTTTAAAATGTTTCAATTCTTTATAATTAAGAATAAACATGTCATGTTATATACAAGACCTATTTAAATGAATAGGTCAACTGAATCTTAAGAAAGAACATTTTCTCCAATTAAAAATAATTCACTTAATTTTAAGCACTTGAAACATTTGCAATAATAACATGAATGTTTAACATAGAAGATTAAATGGGAATTTAAAAAAAGATAAAAAGGCAGAGCTGAGGATTTTAAGATGGCTGCAGAGTAGGTTTTCACTCACTGCTCCCAGATCCAAACTGGATTTACAGATAAATTATAGAGCAATCAATCTGAATAACCAACTGAAGACTAACTGAACTAAAATATAGTAATCAAAGATTTACAGAAGAAGCCACATAGAGGCTGGTAAGGACAGAGACCTAGACATGGTTGGTGGCTGAGAAGCCAAAGGGATATCTTGGCTGTAAAACTCCCTCCTCACAGAACCATGGAAACTCAACCCCATACCAGAATCCCCAATCTTGAGCAACAGAAATGAGTAGAAGAGTCCATGTAGCATCTGGTAGGAAAATCAGAGGAGATTCAGTTTGACTAGGAGAGAAGACCCAGAGGCTAGAGACCAAGACAACATCTTCACTGGGTCCAGCACTCCTATGGGTATAGCACCAGCCTGGGGAGTGCACTGCCCAGACCTCCAGCCACTAGCAAGGCCGCTCTGCCCTGTTCAGATCCTGCAAAGGGGTCTTCTAACTGTACCCAGCAGAGACCTTTGAAAAGCTCTTTTTCTAAAGAAGTTCTTGGAAGACACTCAGGCAGTGATTGAACTGTGATGCTTTGGAAAGCCTACCATTGTTACCCACCACCAGCACACAGCTAGCTGCTGATCCCATCCCCCTTGTCAAATCATTCCCCATAACCCCTTCCCTTCTGAGTTCAGTATCCTGGGGAATCAGAGTGCCATGTAGAGCTAGGCCTTTCAGAGAAGGTCTCCCAGGAAGGTTTTTGTCTGGGCACTAGACAGTTGGAACCTGGGTTGTGTTACCACATGACCAGGGATTGGGTGGGTGGTGGTTACACTTTTTGTTTGTTTGTTTGTTTTTCGTTTTTTTTTAATGGTTTTTTTTTATTAATTTTTTATACATGTCACCCCTTGCCCCCCCTCCCTCCCAGGCATACCCCAACCCCACCAGTGTCTGTGTTCATTGGTTATGCTTATATGCATGCATACAAGTCCTTTGATTGATCTCCCATCTACCCCACCTAACTTTAATCTTCCTGCTATAATTTCAGTCTGTTTGAGGCTTTACTGCCTCTGTATCTATCCTTTTGTACATCAGTTTATAATGTTCTTTATTGTCCACCAATGAGTGAGATCATGTGATGTT
>PVJN01004895.1:0-86246 GCA_004026805.1 Lasiurus borealis
AAAATTATTTCCGTTGCTACTTCATAACTGTAATTTTGCTACTGTTATAAACTGTAATGTAAATATCTAATATGCAGGATGTATTTTCATTGTTACAAATTGAACATAATTAAAGCATAGGGACTAATCACAAAAACAATATGTAATTATATATTGTGAAATATTTATTTCTAATTACAAAATAAATGAAATTTTGTCTTGAATCGTGGTATAGCATGGGCAACAGTCTTCATATAACAACAGTAAACTACATTACTACATTTTGCTACACAGAGGAGCGGTGTGTTGGTTCCTAAGACCATGGGAAATAGGTGTTTTCCCATAGTCTTAGGCGACCCCTGTGAAAGGGTTGTTCGACCCCTAAAGGGGTCGCGACCCACAGGTTGAGAACCACTGATCTATATCCTCCTTTGAGCAATTTTGCTCTCACTGTGATGCCTCCAGAACACTTTCTCTTGCTTTATCCAGTTCCATTAAACTGAGATTATTTTGGTTCGGTTATCAATCCAAGAAACTTCCACAGGACGCTGAATGGCTATCTCTCCACCCCGTTCCTCCACCAAGAACAGGTGGTCTCTTTTCTTTAGGAATGGTCCCAAGATTTGGATCTCACCTGACCATCAAGGTCAGTTTCTGGCTACCCAAGTTATTCATAGAGAATACATCCACTCATCCTATTATTTACTATTATTTCTGCTTCTCCACATCTTTTCCTTGGAGAATATTAGATTTTTACTGTAAAAAATAAAAATTCCTGTTCTGATATCCTTGTAGTTTTCCAAGTTGGTACTGTCATTAATATTCAATTTCCCCATATTTTAAAGGGGCCAGACTTCCTGTATCACTAAATTTTTTGTCACTTTTATTATGAAACTAGAGACCCTTTGCACGAAATTCATGCACTGGGGGTGGGGAAGGGGCATCCCTCAGCCCAGCCTGCACCCTCTCGCAGTCCAGGAGCCCTTGAGGGATGTCTTGCATTCTTAGTGTTGCCACAGAAGTGGGAGAAGCTTTGTGGGAGCACATTGACCGCCAGGGGGCACCTCCTGTGTTGAGCATCTGCCTCCGGTGGTCAGTGCATGTCATAGCGACCAGTCGTTCTGCCATTTGGTTGATTTGCATGTTAGCCTTTTATTATATAGGATGTATGCATGCAACAACCTTTATATAATAAATGTACAAATCTACATACATATAAATATACTACATACCCATCTATATAAAATGCTTCTCCACATTTGCTTTTATACAAGAACAAATGACATATCATCAAAGAGGGAAACAAAGGATTTAGCTAAAATAAATGTACATTTTTGTCCTATTTGGATTTTTTCATTAATTAGTTTACATTGAACTTCCACACACCAACTTTTAAAAAGGAAAATAATATTGTTGTTATGTACCTATCACCTTTCACCCCAAAAATATTTGTAAAAACAAATATCACTGTGCTCAGCAATTTCATGTTATTTGTAATTGAATTTGAAAAAATGTGGACTTTGGGGAGTTCAAGTTAAGAAAGCAGCAGTTGTTCTGATTGATAGGCATACAGGTGTGCGCATGCATTCTATGTCCTTCAATGATGTTGCTACTATTATTGGATATATAAAAAGATGACTCAGGGCTAGGATGAAATTTTTCAGATTTCTTTAAGTGGAATAATTTATTTTTCCTAACTGAAGGCTAGACTGTCAGCAACAAAGATATGCCACTTATGTCAGTATTTATAATAATACTAGATATTCTGTAACTTACCTATCATAGTATACAGGTATTATTTTGAAATTTTATTTAATTGCAAATAACATGTTATAATTTCCAATTTTTGCTATTAAAATAAAGCAATCAAAATTATTTTCAATATCATGCAGTTTTAATACAACCCAATGTCCATTAATTTAGAATTGAGAAGTTGAAACTATCTATAATTTACATTTTCTCAATGCATTTGCAGTTTGATAATATAAACTGTACTTAACAGAAAAATATTTAGAGCCCAGTAGGTGTGGCTCAGTGGTTGAGTATCGGCCTACGAGCCAGGAGGTCACAGTTAGATTTCTGGTCAGGGCACATGCCCAGGTTGCAAGCTTGATCTCCAATATTATATATGCAGGGGGGTGGGGGGCTTCAAGAAGTAGCCAATCAATGATTCTCTCTCATCATTGATATTTCTACATCTTTCCCCATCTCCCTTCTTCTTTGAAATCAATAAAAATATATTTTTAAAAAGAAGAACATCTAGAGAACTCAGGTATATCATAAGAAACGTAGTAGTATTTTGCTACCATTGTAACTGCTTACCCAATTATCCCTATTTCCAGCACCTCTATTTTAGAAAAAGATTAATGTTATTAAAACTGAGAGACCTATTTAATCAGTGTGATGTAATTTAGCTTCTCACATATTGCCACACGTCTCACTAATTTGTAAACAGTGACTTAATGAATTGCAGGATTTTTTAAAGCAACACTCAAGTGTTTCTTTAAATGGATATGCCTATCCCTAAAATATTCTCTCAACTGTTATCAAGAGCTGATCATTATAATGTATTTGTAATGTCATTAAATCCTCTTTAAGGATTATTCTTAAAGCTCATTTTGAAATAAGCTTCTTTAAATGTAATTGTCTAACAATATATTATAATTAATTCACTCTGTTCTTTAGATGCTCATTTCTTGTGTATAAATGCAACAATCATTCTAGTATAATATTCAAGAGACATTAAAATGCAAACATATGGTCTTCCAAAAGAATCTAAATCTCTTGGATTTTTCCATTTCCACGACTTTGTAAGTCTTCTATTATTGCTTCTAGTCTAAGCTCATTCATTACTTCCTGGTATTAGTACATTCAATATTTAAATTGCTAACTTCCCCATCATTATGCATGGATGTGCTGCTTTGTTTCACTGCTGATTGAAAAAAGATTTTAACAGAATGACATTTTAAAAATATTTCTCTCCCCTTTGGTATAATATTCTATTTGTTTTTTAATAATTTCTTCAGATTATTAAAGTATTTTTTTTCACTTTACAGAAACCTGTTTAAATGGATTATGTCTGATAATAAATTATTTTAAACTAAATGTGATCTAAATCCTTTAATACAAACCATACAAGGACTTTACTCAATAGTGACATTTAAGACCTTGAAACATTACCAGATAAATGTTTCAAATACTGTATTTGACGATGTTATATTTGTCCTATAGATTTTTATGCTCAATTTAAAAAATCTAATTTACTAAACTAATTGACCCATAATTCCAAAGGTTTTTGTCATCCAAATATTTTTTACTGATATAATACTGTTCATTTCATGATGGCATGTGTTATTTATAGAATAAATGTCCTAATATTTTGAAATAACATTTAAGTAATATGTAAAATGTGTCCAACAATGTTCTAAGCACTTTTAAAATAATTCACTTAAGACTTCACTTATTTTACAAATACGGAAGGCAAAGCAAAAAGGAGATCAAATCATTTAGCCTAAATCGCATAGGTGAAAGGCAAATAAAAGCAGGATTCAAATTCACACAGCTGAGTTGAGAATCCTTCCTAATCAATTAAACACTATGTTCTATTGTCTGAAAGAAATTTGCGCAGCAAAACGGAGAAGACCAGCACTGTCTGGCATGGCTCTAAATTAAATTCTAATCTTTATGAGTTTGGGGACCAGCAGATTAGATGGATCAGGCTATAAACCTGGGCAGGAACCATCTGAGTTTTCCACTCATTAGTGGTATCTTGGCTGGGGTAGGCGGGTTTATTTTTATTCATCCTTTGGCCCAGAGTATAGACTTTGCATGCTATTTTTTGAGAAGAGACTCTTATTAGACTCCCTGTGCTCCAGGAGCCTCCTGGGTCCCAATGTTTGCAATGCTCTGACATGGGAAGTTGAAGCCCTCCTTGGCTAATGTTCTCAATTTGCAAAACCAGTTTCAGAGTTCTGCGTCATTCTCTGGCTAACTACTTAGATTTGGGGAATAAAAACTCCTTATTTTGTCCCCTACTTCTCTAAGCATGTTAATTTACATGTTTTTTTTATTTTAATTTACCTTTAGATCAATAATTTTAGCAATACAAAAATTAACTAAATTGAGTATTTAAGGTAATGGTAGTAGAGATGAGAACAGGAAACATATTCAGAGACAGAATGATAGTATTTGGAGAAGACTTAAATTATATATAATTACTAGAGGCCTGGTGCATGAATTCTAAATGGGTGGGGTGCACCTGGCCTGCCCCAATCAGGGCCAATTGAATCAGGCCAGCCAGGGGGGAGGGGTCACAGGTGGTTGGCCAGCCCCCACCTGGTTGAACTCTCAGTCGAACTACTGGTTGAGGGGCTAATTTGCACATTAGCCTTTTATTATATAGGATGGAGAAAAGTTGCCTTCTTTTGTGTCCTACCATGTGCTTGGAATGTGCTGTTACTTTAAGGTCTCTTTGTCATATACCATCTCAAAGCTTAGTGATTTAAAACAATAAGCATTTATTTGGTTCATAAGTTGGCAGGTTAGGTAGGCATGAAATTTAGCTCTTGGCCAGGCTCAATTGATCTTGCCTGCAGTCAGTTGGCATCTGGCTGAGGCTATCAAGGTGGATGGTCTTAGGTCTGTGTTTATCTCTCAGGCTAGCCTGGGTTTATTCACAGGTGATGGCAAAGTTCCAAGGAAGTGAGTAAATAATCTCAAGTTTCTTTGAGGTCTACACATAACACTGGCTCACTGTTATTTCCATTACATTCTATTAGCCAGAACATGTGACAAGAGGAAAATATTGTAAAATTATTGTTTATTTACTTAATTTCTTATTTATTTGTTTGTTTGTTTGTTTGTTTGTTTGTTTCAGAAAGGAAGGAAGATGGAGAAACAGGTAGATACATCAATGAGAAAGAATCTTTGATCCACTAACTCCTGCATACTCCACAGTGGGGCTTGAGCCTGAAACACTGGCTTATGCCTTGACCTGGAATCAAAACTTGACATCCTTATTCATAGATTGACATTCAACCACTGAGCCATTCCAGCAAGGCTAAAATTATCATTAATATAATGCTTCATAATAACCCATAATATATCCCTTAAAATAGAGATACAGTGGTACCTCGAGATACGAGTGCCCTAACATATGAGATTTTTGATATACGAGCCATCGAGTGAGTGATTTTTGCTTTGAAATACCAACAACATTTGAGATAGGAGTAATCTCGCAGATGGGCCCACAGCACACGACCCACCAGTTTACCGTGACTCGAGCATCTCATAGTTTCCCACATCTCAAGGTTACAGAACGAATTAAACTCATATCTCGAGGTACCACTGTACATGTAGGAGTCCTGTGAAGCTCAGAATTTTTTAAATCATTAATGAATACTGTGTATCTTAAGCAAACATCATTCTCAATAAATACTGAGTCACTGTGGAATTCTATATAAGATGTAGAAGTAATTTATTCTAAAGGTAAAATATGTGTTGATTTTTGCTAGTAAAAGTAATTAATTTTGAGATTAGCAGACTTAGCACTATTGACGCTTTTTTCTGTTATATACTACTAGAGGTCCGATGCATGAAATTTGTACAAAAGGTCCAGCCCTCACAGCTCTGGCTTCATCGGAAGTTCATCCAGATGGTCATCCTGCCTTTCAGTCTAATTAGCATATCAGGTCTTTATTATATAGAATTTTTATTTGTCCAATAAATATTTTATAAGTAGGAGAGAGTTCAGATCAAATGAGACAATTCTTTCCTCCAAAGGTTGCCTAGGAAAGGATGCCTTCCATCTCAGAAGGGAGAGAAAATGTGACCTTTATTTTCTGTATTTATAATTTTAAGTCATATCAACTCAAAATAAAATTCAATGGAGCAGAAGAACCTGTCTGTTTACTCCTTTCCTAGTGTGATATAGACCATGGAACTACTGTATATTTCAGAGTGAGAGAAAACTAGGGTGGGAGAGAGTCTTAAAAAGTCAAACAATATAAATCAATATATGAAGTAATATAATTGAGTCTTTCATGAAAGTTGAAAATCTAGTTCAAGTAACAAAAATACTAGAAAAAATATAGGCACTTTTTGAAATAATGGGAAATAGAAGTAATTAGAAAGGAAGGAAGAGACTAAATATATTGAATTATAGTATGTGCCTGCTAGAAAGTTAATCTGCTACATACATAAATCTATTAATCATTCCACAAAAACAAACAAAAAACAAAATGAAAGAAACATGAAGTGAAATAACAACCCAAAACACTTAGGCAATGGTGACAGAAATACTGTCTGTAACATTCAGGGTGTCCCCCAAAAATGTATGCACACTTTAACAGCTGATCCCTCAATTTTAATAGTGAAATTTATTTTAATAAACACTGCTTTTATAATTATTCAAAGTGTATGTATACCCACTTATATACATTAAAGCTAGGAAGGGACTATCTGTGCTTTTCATTCATCAGTGGGATCTTTTCAAAAATGGTATTCAAATACACAGTTGTATTCTGGAAGTCTTGCTTGTTTCTATTAAAAAGGAAAATATGTTAAGATATACGGTATATATAATAAAATATAAATATATAATATATAAAAACTGTATATAATACATATAGATATTATATACTAGAGGCCCAGTACATGAAAATTCATGCACTGGAGGGGGGTCCCTCAACCTGGCCTGCCCCCTTTTACAGCCCTCAGGGGCAGGAAGCAACCCGGCGACCAGGGGAAAGTGACGCCCCATCACACCTCTGCTGTTGCCACTGCCAACAGCGTAACCGTTGGCCAGCCCTGGTTACCTGAGCCTTGGGTGGCCCTGGATGGCTGGGCAGATGCCATCAAAGATTACCTGCACCTCGGGCCAGCCCCGGGTGGCTGGAAGACTATGGGGACTGGGCACCACCATCTTGTGGCTATGTGCACTGCCATCTTTGAGGGTGTGACTGTCAATTAGCATATTCCCTTTTTATTGGCTCTGGGAGCTGCCATATTTGCAACTGCATGAGGGTCAATTAGCATATTCCCTCTTTATTAGGTAAGCTTCCAAAGTCCAGTTTTTCCTTTTTGGCATGTTCTAATGTTCACATTTTAGGGAAGAAAGAGTGAGGCTTTAGCTTTAGGTCCAAGTCAAATTCCCTTTTTTTTAAAATTTATCATTCGTGTTGAAAGTATTACAGATACTCTTTTCCCCTATTAACCCCTTCTACCCACACCATCCCTCTGCCCCAGGCCTTCACCATACTATTGTCTATGTCCATGGGTTATGCATGCATGCATATAAATTCTTTGGTTAATCTCTTACCACCATCCCCACCTTCCTTCTAAGATTCAACAGTTTGTTTCATGCTTATATGTCTTTGAATCTTTTTGTTCATCAGGTTTGTTTTTGTTTTTGTTTTTGTTTTTTATTCTTTGGATGCTATATATGAGTGAGTTCATATGATATTGGTGTTTCTCTGACTGGCTTATTTTGCTTAGCATAATATTCTCCAGGTCCCTCTATGCAGTTTCAAAGAATAAGAGATCCTTCTTTTTTACTGTTGCATATTATTTCATGCTGCAAATGTACCATAGCATTTTTATCCACTCATCTACTGATAGGGACTTGAATTCTTTCCAGATCTTAGCTATTGTAAATTGTGCTGCTATGAACATAGGGATGCATACATTCTTTCTGATTTGTGTTTAGAGTTTCTTAGGGTATATATAACCAAGTCATGTCCTTAAATACATATTTATGGGCAATGAGGTAATCAGAGTATTTGAATTCCCACCTAGCTCCTCAATGTATTGTTCAATTGTTCAGTCTCTGGATTAGAGGAGGATGAATGAATGGGCTCTTCCAGAACTTTCATCACTCCATGAGGAAATTAGTTTTATATGAGCATGTCGGTTATTTAGATTGAAAAAATAGGAAATATATACAGGTTTTAATATTTAAAATGGTGAAATATTAACTTCCTTAAGGAGTAAACTATGCTCGTTTGCTAAGTTTCCAAATTTATAGCCTCCTGAAGTATTATGAAACTGAAAATAGTACAGCTGAGGATAACATACAGTCAGAATGTGATCATTTATTCAAATTAACCTTAGTAAAGTAATTGTTTAGAATCAGAGTGCTGAGAGAGTTTCACTGTTAACCAAGAGGTTGCTATTTGTCATAAAACATCAGTAGGTATTTACTGGGTTAGCACATGGGGACTTCTAACCTGAATCCTTCCTCATACAGAGGAAGTAATTGAGACCCAGGGAGGGTAATGAACTTGCCTCAAGTCACCTAGCTAATGAGGTGAAAGAGAGAAGCAGAGCCAGGGCTAATAAAATTTTGCAAACTGAAGCACATGGCATGCAGTTCTAGGAACATGTTGGTAAGGGATAAAATGGGAAATGTTACTTTTTAATTAAAGCAGAATCATTCTGATAAAATATTAGGATAGCATTTTTCAAAATGCATATTTTAGTAATAAAGTTTTAAAACAACAAATATATTTCAGGCATGAGAGCCTAAAAGCATATATTTCCTTACCTTAAGAATCTAATAAAGATATTAAAAAAAGAGTCTAGCTATTTATTTGTGGGTTTTAGAAATATCTTACTTTGACTTAATAGCAATTATGCCACCAAAGCATTGAGATTTTTAAAATCTGTATGCTGCAGTTTAAGATAATCTGAAAGTGTGTATGCTATTTCTATGTGCTGGTGAATTATAAGGTACTTGAGATAGCTATGAAACCAGTGTTCAAGTACCATAAGGTTAATCAAAGCAAAGCTCTGAAAGCTAATGAATGAAAAACATAAAGTGTTCTTGTTCCTAGAGATGATTAAGTACATGAGATGTTATTATACACACTCTGTAATGGAAGGTGACTAAAAAAAATTTAATCATCACAATTTCCTTTTTCTACTTCTGCAGAAAATGATAATTACACATTCTAAAGGGAAGGATAAAAACAATGCGTGCAATGATGGAAACATTAAAAATCTAAATATTAAGGGAGAAATACACATATTTTGACATAATTATATTAAAATTGTTAACCTATATACTCATTACAATACAGAATCCCTCAAAACTATTACCTTGCCAATTTAAATAGAGGTAAAGGTCACTAACAGAGGCAGTATATTATTTCAACTTGCACCTTAGATGAATTTATCCAGGGCAATTATGGTTATGTAAATAGTTTAACAGCTGTGTTGACCTTAACAATATTCTTTGAAATTAACTTTTGATAGAAAGCTACAGTGTCTCTGTGGTATTTTAACAGCAAGATTGGAATATTTTCTAAATGTATACAATTATTAGTAGGCTACTTTTTCTTGGTAATTATAGGAATGAGTATTGCTGATATAGTAAAAAGAAATGAAGTGGATATAAGAAGTAGGATAAGGAAAGAAAATCAGTCTTCAAGACTACAATCATATGTTAAATCTTGACGGGGGGGGGAGGGGAAAAGGGAGCACTTTCTCCATGAGCAAAGTTGATTCTTTGTAGATTTAACCAGATATAATTCTCTCTTCAATCTTAAATCAGTGCAGCCAATCACCTCACCAGCATCCAAGAAGCCTGGCTTGATGACAAAAGAGCTCTGCAAAAGGAACTTAGAAACAGACATGTGGGACTCTGTGCCTAACGACAATTGGTCCATGATATTTTGCAACATTAGCAAGTGTTTCCTGGTTCGCCTTACATAATTAAGTGAAAATAAAAATATTCTCTCCTTATGGTGTCAGGTAAGGTGCTATGTTTTTGTTTTATAACGAAGTTATAGTTTCTCTCTCTACATTATCAGGGTCTCCCATGAGAATATAAGAGTCAAAGGTGAGGGAATATTTTTGTCTTATTCCTTTATCCCCAGTGCATAGTTAACACAGTGCCTGCTGGTGGATAGGTAGGTAGATAGATAGATAGATAGATAGATAGATAGATAGATGATAGATAGTCAGACAGACAGACAGACAGATCGATAGACCCAGATAGATGATAGATGATAGATAGATATGGATAGATTTAGATATACTAGCAGATAGAATACTTATTACAATTTTTTAAAAATTGATGCATGGATATTGGGTGGGTATCCTTATCCTTGTGTTTTTTAGGATATTTATGGGTTTCAACTCTATTTTTTGCATTCATATAGATTCTGGTGCATTACCCATTTCCATTTCCTGGGGGCCTGTATCTGGTTTTCAGTCCCTCTTATTTTATGTCAAATAGCTTCCTCAACATTATCTGCACTTAGTAAGAGCCTAGATGCTTTACAGAAATTATAAGGTCACTGACTGATTCTTTAACCAGATATTTCTTATATTGACCCTTGCCTGAAATTGAACTGGAGCTCTGCAACACTCTGTGGAAGTTGGCTTTTGCAGATGTGGGTCTCTCAGGAGAACAGGGAGAGTAGACTCAGTGAAGAAGCTGTGTTGCTTCTATCCTCATACTTTTCCTGACAGAACTTTCTTTTTTCCTATTTCTTACATCCCCCTAACCCAGCATTTAATCTAAAGTAGTATATAGCAATTAAAATTTATATTTACACTCTAAAGATTTATAATTAATTCCAAATATCCTGCTGTTCTTTGGACTAGGGATCATGAAAATGAGACTAGACATTCTATGGAGCCTTTAAATATTTAATAACCTCAGCCTTATATTTTATAACATCATTATATAAAACTGATTAGAGATTTTTTAACAATTTGAACAGTTGGCGCATTATTTTGATCTTATCTTAGTATATATACTTAGTATATATACAAATTCATGCACATTGAAATGAAATTAATTAGAAGAAATATTTAATGCTAGAGGCCCAGGGAACAAAACCGCGAGGCCCGCCTTGGCACCCTAAACTTGCCACCCAGACCTTGAGTGCACCTGGCCCCATCCCCAACTCCTCTGGGCTTCTCTGGCCACTTCAAGCCTCGACTTCAGTCCCATGAGTCTCCTTGGGCTGGTACCACCTCCTTCGGGTGCCTCCCTGCTCTGCCCCATCTCAGGAAGAAAGCCATGGCTCCACCCCATCATCACGCAGAAGAGCGTGGAAGCCTTATGCCTGCTGCAGAGTGTTGAGCCCTGATTCCTGGTGGTGAGTGTGCTGCCCTCCTTTGCCTAACAGGTAGGCGGTGGGGCACTCTGAGTGTGAGCAGTGGATGGCAAAGGACTCTCATCCTCAGGGATGGTCCCATCTCCTCTGGGTGCCCCCCCCCCTGCTTATGTCCATCTCTGAAGCAATGCAGCAACTCCGCCTTGCCACACATGTAGCCTCCTGCTGACTGGTCATTACAGTGTGAGGGCATCACGACCATTCGCATATTATCTCTTTATTATATAGGATTGCTATTTGCCCTTTCTCTATTATAGAAGTATCCACCAAATTCATGTTTGACAATGACAGACACACATGCGATTGGCACCAATGAAAGCTGTATATAGATAGATAAACGTGCTTAATTAGATCTGCTTTATGATTTAGATAAACTTTTTCCAACCAAGTGAAGCACCCCAACTTCTCTTTCAGGTAATTGCAACACAGCAATAAATATCAACACGAAGCAGATTATTATTATAGATCACACAGGGAGAACAGAGGGTAAAATATTTCACTGCAGCAGTGTTTGACTATCTCTGCACTAAGAAAACCTGAAGTAATTTTCAAGGCCCACCATTTCTTACTTCTTTCAGAGAGGTCAACTTTCTAAACTTTCTAAATCTCCATTTTTCAGCTAATGAAAGGAGAATAAGATTCTATCAAGTCTTCTATCTACCTACTCCAGGACTCCTTTGAGGATCAGATGAGATGAGGCATGAGAAAACACTTCACAGACATTTGGTTAAAGTGTAAAATGTTTCCCCCTGGCTATAAGGCAAGTTGTGTTCCTGGGCTGAAGAAACTCCAAGGGGACTAGTCACTAGTAAAGGAAGCAGGTATTGCTACATGACATCATTACCTGGCTCCCATAGTCACTGTTTCTGAAATAGGCAGTGTTGACTGTGATGTGGCAGGCTGTCACTCCAGAGTGGGGGAAACCTGTGTCCCACTTAGGGGAAGCCAAGTGTTGCTTTGTGAATGCCAGGTCCATGCTATCATTTATTTCTAAATGGCCAGTACAAGTCATGGCAGCTCCTGCATTGAGCATCTGCCCCTGGTGTTCTGTGCATATCATAGTAACCAGTCAAATGGGTGGATACTTAGCATATTAGCTTTTTATATGCATAGATAGTTCTTGTGGTAAATGGGTTTTTAATTGTCTTTTGAAAGTATCAATACTTTTAGCTTTAAAAATTATATTTGTTTTCAAATGCACAGTAAGGATCTTGTAAAATGCCATCTCTGCATATTTGCTTTCCAGACAGCCAACTACCAAAAATTTATATGAAATAATAACTCAGTAGCCATCAAAAATTTGGAACAGAGAGGAGATAAAAATGCTGTACAGAGTGGTACACGGAGCATGAAGTAGAATACTATAATAGAATCTGAGTGAAGTAAGACTTGGATAAAACCTCAAGGAAAACTTTTCAAGAAAGATTGTGTTGTCATAGATTCATAAGGAGTTACAGTGCAAGAGGTGGAAATGAAAGTCTACAATATACTGCATGCCAAAAGAGCTGCTTTATTTCTTGCCTTCCTTTCTGTCATGGCATTTGGGAGAAAAAGTTGAAAAAGTTAATAATGTTGCAAGGAAATTCAGACCATGAGTTTCCATCCTGCTTCACAGCAAGGAATGCATTTAGACATATCTGAGAACTATTCAGTGTTTCAACCCCAGGCAAAGCTTCTGGACAGCAGAGAGGAGAGCTGCATGTACACCAAGGGAAGCTATGTTTTCCACTTGTTCGGACGTGAGCTTATTTTTTAAATGCCAAGGGACACTATGTAACAGGATTGCTGCCATCTTTGGTAAGTGCATACTTCATGGTCCCAGGTATCAGCCACAGAGTCCAGCTCTCTATAATGGACAGGTAACTTATTGAAGAAGGTCAAAGATTTTTTTTAAAGGCTAACTCTATTCCAAAAATAAAAAGGGAAATCAAAAGAAAAAGGAAGGAAAAACAATTATTTACATGACTAAGTTATAGACACTGTCAATTTCCAATTTCAACTTAATTATACAAGACCTGACACACAGGAAGTCCTTAATATCTATTACATCAATTTTATAACAAATCAATACTGAATAATATTTGCATGATAGATAGATTATTTTATAGGAAAAAAAAACAGTTATATCAATCACTCATCAATATTCCTTGATTCTGAGGCTTCAAAATTCCTAAGATAGGGCAGAAATAAAGTATTAGGTGTGAAAGTTGGAGAATATACATATTTAAACTAAGTCATAGTATTTCACCTCATATCATAGCCAAATAATGCCATTGTTAAAAATATAAAGTAAATGAAATGTGTTTTTCTTCATAATGTTGCTTTTTCAGAATACTGGAGACCATATGATACAAATCCTGTTCTTTTTTTCACTTGTAAATCTCATTTTCATGAACTCTAAATCTCTACACTTCACGTTTCTTACTGTACTCCCTTTCCTTTAAAATATATTCATTCTTGAAAATGGCGGCAGAATAGACAGACGCGTCTGAAGCTTTGTCGCTGGGCAGAGGGAGAGAGAGCAGCTGAGAGTCGCACTGGGAGTGTTTGTTGGCAAGTTAAGAGTCAGTTATCCTCCAGGAGAAGGTGGAGGACTGCTGGATGGGCCTCTCCTGACCAGGCAGCCCCATTGCCACGGGGATTTTGTCTGCCGGAGCCACCAGCACGAACTCGGAGAATGTGCCATCTTGCAGAGGGAGGTGGATGTCTGCAGCCATCTGAAGCTGGCAGCTGAAGCACCCACCAAACAGCCAGGGAACCCAGAATACCACTCTCTAATCGGCGCAGATGCACAGACTCAGAGGAGATCTACACGGCACACGGAAAGGTCAGATTTTGCCTGGGAAAAGGTGAGGTCTCCTGTCCCTCAGAACAGAGACGCGCACACTGTGGGAACTGGGCTGCAGAAAAGCTGCTTCTGGAGAGGTCCGCGGATGTGGGGCAGGACATGATCCCTAAGTGTGGAAGCGGACTCTCAGAGCTGATAAAAGAGGGGAGCTCTACAAAACAACTCATTTTGATCTGAGGCAGAAGGACAGCCAGGGAGTTATTACAGTGACCCGGCTGCAAAATCCCCACAAACTGGTTTTGAGCACCACAGAGTAGCAGGATCTGAGCACAGCCTAGAGAGGTCCTGTGCTTAGTCTCAGAGGTCAATTCCAAAACATTACCATCCAGTGGATGACGCACAAATTGACTCTCGCATAACCACAAAAGAAGAAAGAGTTTAAAACACAACTCAGCAGTGGAACACGGGGAACTGCAATACCCTCCCGACAGGGAAATAGAAGTGCCAAGCAGAACAATAGCGGAAGTGAATGACCATTCTATTTTTTTTCTTTTTCTTAAATTTCTTATTTTATTTTATATTTTTTTTCATTTTTGCATATTTTAATTTAAAAACTATTTTTTCTTTCCTCCTCAATTAATTTTACCTTTTTAATTATTACATTTTTGTTTTCAACTAGTATTATTACTAGTACTACTATTTTACCTTTTTAGAAAAAAAACAAATGTCATTTCATTTTTACATATTTTAATTTAAAAACTATTTTTTCTTTCCTCCTCAATTAATTTTACCTTTTTAATTATTACATTTTTATTTTCAACTAGTATTATTACTAGTACTACTATTTTACCTTTTTAGAAAAAAACAAGTGTCATTTTATTTTCCCTTTATTTTACTTCGGGATTAGAGTTCTACATTCTATTTTCATTTTTCCTTTAGCATAATTTTACTCTATCTCAACTCTATCTTTATGCCAACACTTTCCTCCTAACTTTTCCCATTTTGTTGTCTTGTTTTCTCTTTCCCTTTTCCAACTTTAGATTCTCCCTATTCTTTCTCTTTACCTGGTTAAAATTTCACCCCACTTATATAATTTCAAATCCCCTACTCCAAGTCCATACAAACCTCTCTCTTCTTGTCTTCACTATCCAAAAAGTTGTTTTTCTCTGTCCTTTTGTTGCTGTTTGTCTGAACAGTGATTATATCTTTTTTTTATACTTTTTGGTGAGATTGTTTTAGCTTATTCTACTTGTTTTATTTTGCTTTTTGTTTGCTTTGTTTTGGTTTGTTTTTTTTTACCTCTCTTTTCCCTCGCCTCCCTCGATACCAGTTGTTATTTTTAGTTTGTATTAATCTCCAGATACTGGTTGCTGGCCTTTGTTGGGATTAGTGACTGTTCTATTGGTGTTTTCTCCTGACATCTATATTTTGCTCCCTTTCTCTCTCTTATCTTCTCTCTATCTTCTCTGACTTTTTTCCCTTTCTATTTTCTTCTTCTTCTTCTCCTTTTTATTTTATTTTATTTATTTTGTTTGTTTGTTGTTTGTTTGTTTGTTTGTTTGTTTGTTTTTCTCCCTCTCCCAATTTGATTTTGGCATTCCTTTCTTTTCTTTTTCCCTCATTTTCCTCTTCTTCTTTCTCTACTTACCCCTAATTTGTCTTTCATTGGTGGTCACCTTATTTATGATTATTACATCCTAAATACATTTCTGTTCAGTGCCTTGTGTGTTGTACCTGGTTATGTTGTAGTTTGTGCCTTTGAATCAGGGTAGGAGAGAGAACTACATAACCAGACACCAGAGAAGAAAGACCATGGGCAGAAAAAGAAACAGTCTGCATAAGACAGAAAGGCAGGTATCACCAGAAAAGGAAGTAAATGAAATAGAAGCAGAAATAAATCTGCCAGAGAAAGAGTTCAGAGAAATGATTACAAGGTGGATAAAAGAATGAAAGACAAAATCGACAATGTGAGTAAGAGCCAAGAGGAAATGAAGAAGACCCAAGAGGAAATGAAAAAGAAAGAAGAAATGCAGAATAATCAAGAAGAAATGAAAAATGACATCACTGCTATAAAGAACTCAATAGAAAGCATCAACAGTAGACCAGAAGAAGCAGAGGACCACATCACTGAGCTAGAAGACACAGTAGGAAAAATACCCAAGTACAGCACCTTCATAAAAAAAAAAATTAAAAAGCAAGAGGGAACTTTGGGATAACATGAAACAAAACAACATCCACATAATTGGGGTTCCAGAAAGAGTGGAAACTGAGCAAGGATTAGAGAATCTGTTTGAAGAAATAATGACAGAAAATTTCCCCAATATAGGAAAGAAAAAACCCGCACAAATCCCAGAAGCTCATAGAGTCCCAAGCAAAATGAACCCCAGAAAACCAACACCAAGGCACATTATAATTAAATTGGCAAACACCAATGACAAAGTAAGAATCTTAAAAGTGACCAGAGAGAAACAGAGGAACCCTTATAGGACCCTTATAGGTTTAGCTACTGATTTCTTAACAGAAACTCATCAGGCCAGAAGGGAATGGAATGAAATATACAAAGTCATGCAAAGGAAGAGTCTGAATCCAAGAATACCATACCCTGCAAGGCTTTCGATCAAAATTGAAGGTGAAGTCAGAAGCTTTACAGACAAAAAAGGACTAAGGGAATATATTAACACCAAACCAGCAATGCAAGAAATGTTAAAGGGTCTGCTGTAATAAAAAGAAATAGGAAACAAAGAAGGAACTCAGGGGTAAAGACTAAAAATGGCGACAGATAAGTACTTATCAATAATAACTTTAAATGTAAATGGATTAAGTGCTCCAATCAAAAGACATAGGGTAACCGATTGGATAAGAAAACATGATCCATATATCTTCGGTCTGCAAGAAACTCACCTCAGGAAAAGAGATGCACACAGTTGAGGGTGAAGGGATGGAAAGTGGTATTTCAGGCAAATGGAAATGGAAAAAAAAAGCTGGGGTTGCAATACTTATATCTGACAAATTAGATCTCAAAGTGAAGGATATAACAAGAGATAAAGAAGGCCACTTCATAATACTAAAGGGAACAATCCAACAAGAAGAAATAACTCTGGTAAACATATATGCACCAAAAATAGGATCACCTAGAAAGAATTCTTCATAGATTCATCTGAAACAAAAAAAGACCACGAATAGCCACAGCAATTCTGAGAAAGAAGAATAAAGTAGGTGGGATCTCAATACCAGATTTCAAGCTATATTACAAAGCAACTGTTCTGAAAACAGCCTGGTACTGGCACAAGAACAGACATATAGACCAATGGGATGGAATAGAGAACCCAGATATCCACCCAAACCACTATGTTCAACTAATATTTAACAAAGGAGGCATGAACATACAATGGAGTCAAGAGAGCCTCTTCAATAAATGGTGTTTGGAAAATTGGTCAGATACATGCAAAAAAATGAAACTGGACCACCAACTTACACCAAATACAAAAATAAACTCAAAATGGATACAGGACTTAAACATTAGAAGGTAAACCATAAAAATACTAGAGGAATCCACAGGCAGCACAATCTCAGACATATCCTGAAAGAATTTCTTCACTGATACTGCTCCAAAGGTAATGAAAGCTAAAGAAAAATAAACAAATGGGACTACATCAAAATAAAAAGCTTTTGCACAGCAAAAGAAACCATCAACAAAACAACAAGAAAGACTACTGTACGGGAGAACATATTTGCAAATGTTATCACTGATAAAGGTTTAATCTCCAAAATCTACAGCCAACTTATACAACTTAATAAAAGGAAGATAAACAATCCAATAATAAAATGGGCAACGGACCTAAATAGAACCTTTTCAAAAGATGACAGAAGGAAGTCCAAGAGACACATGAAAACATGTTCAACATCACTAATTATCTGAAAGATGCAACTCAAAATGAGAATGTGATATCATCTTACACCTGTCAGAATGGTAATCATCAACAAACCAATAAATGGCAAATGTTGGTGAGGATGCAGAGAAAAAGGAACCCTTGTGCACTGCTGGTGGCACTGTAGACTGGTGCAGCCACTGTGGAGAACAGTATGGAGTTTCCTCAAAAAACTAAAAATGGATCTCCCATTTGATCCAGTAATCCCACTCTTTGGAATTTATCCTAAGAAATCACAAGCACCAATCAGAAAGGATTTATGCACCCCTATGTTCATAGCAGCACAATTTACAATAGCTACAATTTGGAAACAGCCTACGTGCCCATCAGCAGATGAGTGGATCAGAAAACTGTGGTACATCTACACAATGGAATTCTATAGTGCCATTAAAAAGAAGGGACTCTTACCATTTTCAGCAACCTGGATTGAACTGGAGAGCCTTATGCTTAGTGAAATAAGCCAGTCAATGAAGGAGAAGCACCACATGATCTCACTCATTTGTGGATAATAAAGTACATTATAAACTGATGAACAAAAGGATAGATACAGAGGCAGTAAAGCATCAAACAGACTGTCAAATTATAGCAGGAAGATTAAGGAGAGGTGGGGTAGATAAGAGATCAATCAAAGGACTTGTATCTATGCATATAAGTATAACCAATGAACATAGACACTGGGGGAGGGGTTGGGGTATACCTGGGAGGAAGGGGGGCTATGGGAATATATGTATACATGTAACACAATAAAAATAAAAAAATAAAATAAAAAAATAAAATATATTCATTCTTTATATTACCTAAGGTCCCAAAAAGGTCATGGACTAAACTAATCCCTCACTCACTACAGAAAAAGCAGCTCCTTGATGCACTAGGTATGTTTTACCCAATCTTCAATACATCTTTAATTTTTAACCCAGCTATTATCCAAAATTCACTGAATTGTTTGTTCTAAATTCTCACTTAAGGATTGGCATGAGAGCTTGGAAAGAACTGTTAGGGTACAACAATGAAAGTCAGCAATGGGGAGTCGGAAAGGTGTATTTTAGCAATCGTGCAGGAAGATTCCGTAGCCAGTTATGTTGTTTCACCCTGTTACTTACCAAGGAGATGCTAGGAAAGTCCTAGAATATCAACTCTCAAGCTGCCTTCCCATCGAATGTCTGAGGACCCAGAACAAGGCATAGAGTCCACCCAAAAGTAAACATCATCAAAGCCACAAAATCATGTTGGAGTAATCATGGTGGAGTCAGTATTTTGGGGCACTCCTTGCACTGAGAGGCAGTGGCTGTCTTCTCCCCTTGAGTCCAGGCTGTCTGGGGCTACTCAGACCTGTACAGAGTGACTAAAATAGTGCTAAGAAGCTCTTGGTCCAGCCTTCAAGTGGACTTACAGCTTCTGCTTGGTCTTATGGGATTTTGTTGTGGGGCTTAATCCTCATACAAGGATATTTTTACATTGCTTTTTAGAGAGAGTAGAAGGGAGGGAGGGGACAGAGAGAGAGAGAGAGAGACTCAACTTATCCCAGCCTTTCTTTGGTCCCCACCAAGTTGCTAAACATTTGAGTAAAACTGACAGAGACCTTCCAGGCAGCTGAATAGCAGAAAGTTTACTCTGTCATACTGGGTAAGTTAGAAGTATCACCCTCTCAAGCCCTTCACAAATGCCCGGCCCACAAAACCTATGAGATAATATACCGTGGTTGCCATTTTAAAGCCTCTGCGTTTTGGGGTAATTTATTATGCAGCAATTAATAACCAGAACAATGACAGAGCACTTTGTGTCATTTTCAGCAGTCTGCATGAACTGTTCCTTGTACCCACCTGGGAGAAACCTAAATTGCTTTTTCAAAGCAATTCACACAAATCTGTACAAAGCCGGAGGCCTGTCCTGACAAGGGAGTTTGAAGACCTCTCTAAATGACAAATTTCTAGTCATGCCCTTTGAGCAAACTATTACATTAATAGATAATTCTATTATATGTTTGATTCTCCAATTGTCTAATGAACAGGGAGAATGAGGGATAAAGTCACATAATGTGCATAAACTTTCTTTATAAAATATAAAACACATGCCCAAAATAAGGTATCACTACTGTCAAATTTTTATGAATACCTTTCTTTTCGAAGCATTTTAGATTATAAGACATTTAGTCTGAAACGAAGGGAACTAAATGGTGCTGTTAGAAGAGAAATACTAAGTGATGTTTAAGATATAATTCACATATATAATATTCACCCTTTTAAGGTATGCCATGAGGTGGTTTTTAGTATATTTACAAAGTTATACGATGATCATCACTAATTCCAGAACATTTTTATTACCTATAAAGAAATCTATACCCAGAAGGCATCTTTTAGGAAAAGAAAAAGTTGATGGTGCTAATTAGAAAAATAATAATTTGGGAGAAACCTAGACTCAAACACACGAGGAAATAAATAAAGAGAATTTCAAGTAGGGGAGAGGGACAAAATGAGTATGTAGAAAAGAGTTAACACAACAGCCCTGAGACAACTATCATCCTAATGCCTGTTTCAGGGGCTGGCCCTTGGTGTTTGCCTAGGAACTTGACTGGTGAACAGTCACCTACATTGATATGATGAATGCCTCACTTCGTGTAAATAGTACAAAAGTGTGATTAATATTGATATTTCCTTTCCTTTTGGGAGTCTGGTATCAAAAGCCAAAAGTGCCTATACGACCCTCCAAAAATTTAGGCAAGGAGTGTCTATTGAGCTTCTCCATTAGAAGATACTTCACTTGTGTTGTCACAACTTGTCAGAGGAATCAAGCACATTTTGTGCAGCTCCACTGGGAGAGGATGCTTGGAAGATCGTGCCTGGGTCCCGATGCCCTTTACCCTTGTGCCTTTTCCATTTCTTGAATTTGCTTTATCCTTTCACTGTCCTAAATGTTGGCATGACTGCATGTTGTGTCCTATGAGTCCTCCTCTTGAATCACGAAATCAAGACTAGTTATGGGGACTCTCCAACAAAACTTGTTAAAGGTGATCAGTTTTTAATATTTCTCTACAGCATTTTACACTTCTGCTCTAATATCTCTTCATTATATTCTTAATAATCACCAGGAAATAAATAAAGACATTCAAACAACCTAACATCTAAAACTCTGCCCCAATTTTCAGGCTCTGTCTCTAACTCTGTTGTTAGGGAGATAGAAAGTAAAGTAAATGGCACGATTGGAACAGGAATTGTCTCCAATAGCTTTGGAAAAGCAAATAAACAATTCTTATCTGCTACAGAGAGGCCAATCATACATATATGATTTGTTCATGAAATAGGTTGGAGTGTTCTTCTAGGTTTGCCTAATCAATGACATAAAATTAACATTGGAAGAACAAATGTTATAACTGCATATTGAATCAGAAGTTGTTTATAACAATATTTGTGATCATAAAGAGTTTTTCTTGCCCCAACTGGTTTGGATCATTGGATAGAGTGTCAACCTGCAGATTGAAGGGTCCCATTCTGGTCAAAAGCATGTACCTTGGTTGTAGGCACATACCTAGTAGGGGGTGTGCAGGAGGCAGCTGATTGATGTTTCTCTCTCATCAATGTTTCTAACTTTCTATCCTTCTCTCTTCTCTGTAAAAACTCAATAAAATACATTTTTAGAAAAGATTTTTTCTTTATATCTACATGAAGGTAAGGAAGGTGTTAGGTTTTATGAAAATCTTTTCTGAAATATCACTATGGGAAATAAAAATAAGTAAACATCACCAGCTTCTTCATGAAAGAATGTATTATGACAACACATGTCTTATTTTAAAAAGTAAAGAGTCATCAGGATAAAGTTTCATCAAAAGATATCCTAGAAATTGCCTATGCTTGAAATTATACAGATAATTGATTTCTCATTGAAGGCTGAAGGTTACAGACAGAACTGAAGAAAAATCCTGAACGAGAGATGTTTTTTCTCCTCCCTCTTATGTGAAAAGAAACAAACACAAAATGAAGGACAGAAAACTCTTACAAAGAAAACTGTAAATACAAGGAGTAACTGCAACAGCTTATAGGTAATGGATAATGGAAATATTTATACAATAAAAGAGAAATATGACAAATTGACCATCCCTTGGCAATGCCCATCAGCCAATCAGGAGTGAGTATGCAAATTAGCCCAACAAAGATGGTGATTAATTTGCATATGCAGGTACAGAGTGGCCTGGTGGGTGAGATGCTTGCTATGAGGGGGAGGGGGAGGGAGCTACAGGAGCAGTGCTCTGGCTGGAAGCCAAGACTTGCAGACTCCCAGGTGGCCTGGAGTGAAGCCAGGGGGAAGAAGGCCTATACCTGCATGAATCTTTGTGCAACGAGCCTCTAGTTATAAATAATGAAGTAGTCATTTATAACCTGGCAACAATTTTAGGTTAGTCTAAAAAAGGTAAATATCATATTTAAAAGCTAGAAGAAGTAACTGTGACCTTAAATACAGCTAAGTCCCATGTCTAAGTACAAAGAGTCTATTTGTAATTTCAGATTGTGATTGTGAATTTCATAAATGCCAACTTTTTCTAAAAAGTCTTTTTGTCTAAGTCTTACTCATAATTGAATCTTTAGTTTAATGATATTTCTTAGCGATGGGTTATCTCATTTTTATGGTTTCCATAGAAAAGTTCATTTAACTTAGAAATCAATGTGGTAAATCACTCACAAGTTCTTAGTGCCACCACTTGGAAATGACACAAATCACTTTCATTCATCTTTTATTGTCAAAACAAGTCTCATGCCCTCATGAGACTTTCCCTCCAGGGGGCAGGGCAAGTACAGTTCTACCATTAGTGTAGAAGAGGCAGAACCAGACTATTTTTGAAAAGTCCTAATGATTATTACAACTAATTTTGAGTCACTTGAAGATGCTTTCACTTCAACTCACCTAAGGATTGATTAAGTAACATTTTTCCAGCTAAAGAGACACAAGTATTCATTATGTTGGCTCTCAGTATGCTCATAATGTCATTATTGATAAAATATACATTTTTAATTTAATGAACTCTTATTAAAATGCTACCATGGAGTAGATATTATGCTAAGTCATAAGTGACAAGGCACAATAGCTCCCTCTTAAGTTTTTAACAGAACCTACTATTGTCATATAAACTTTGAATACAGATTTTCCTTCTAATATAAAACTATTTTTAAAATGCATATTATAATCTAATGGCAGATAAGGATGCACAGGCAATGAACATATAATTATTAGAAATATCGCTGCAAGGTTATATAGCTGGTTGACAAGGAATGGAATAATCACAAAAAAATATTTAACCAAAAGCTGTGTCTCATGGATTATTGTAAGTGCATCACATATGGGTTTCCTCTTTTGAACAGAAATGATTTGATAACTTATACTCACTCATGATCCAAGTTGTATTTGTAAAATATTGACCAACCGCTGAACACTAATGCAGATAAGTGAAGATGTGCTGATAAGATTTAGTAAATGTGTATGAGAACGGTATTTTTAGACTTCCTTTCCTCACTCTTCTCCTCTGAAAAAAATTCCAGAGGTAAAATCCAGAAGCTTTACTTCTTGCATAGTCTGAGAGTTTCTATAATCTCCAGGCCAAACATCTGCCCTAAGACTATAAAAACTCTTAATGCTGAGTTTATGGGTGTCTTCTATTGATTTCAGAACACCACTCAGGCCTTGCTCCTTAAGATATTTGTAAAATATTTTTTATGGTTGCCGTATGACATCTAGGCATCCCAGAAAATCTTTATCCACCATTTCTGCATTATAGGACAACAATCCTAATAAGACTCATTTCATAAGAGTATTCCATGCTACTACAGGTAAGAGGGAAGAATACAATAATTTGCCTGTTTTTTAAACTTTATTTTGGGTCTTAATTTTGTGCACTGCCTAATTTGATTAGCCTTATATAGGTAGAGAGGGCAAGGGGCTAGACATCACAATAAATCATAAGAACTTTAAGTTTTCTCCATTTTTTCTTGGATGTGATGATCAAAAGAGTGCTGTGGGAGCATAAAGAAGGAAGTCAGATATAATCCTATGTTTGTTTGTGGTAAAGGGAATAATAAAATGGCTCTTCCTAAATTTACCTTTAATTCATGGAGTCTTAAGAATTAAAGCATGCAGCAATAGTAGGAATAATAATACTCACTACTTCTAATGTTTTCTTTCATCTAGTGGTTATTCAATCACTGTATCCCAGGTGGCTCCTATTGGTTCTTTATAAATTCTTCCCCCAAACCTATGGGGAAAAATTAAACTACTTGCTGAGGTGACAGAGGCCCTGGAGGTATTGAACCATGTACTTAGAGCAGGAGAAGACTCATCCGTCTTTATAAGGAGAAGACAGTGTAGGGCGTGATGTTGGGTAACTTCATGTGGTCTCATTCTGTTTGTTTTATTAACAGTGGCCTTTTCCTTTAGGGAGACTTTCACCCTTCTCATGTGAGGTTGTCAGCCATCGTCTTCATTTCTCTAGGGATGGTCATCTAACACAGTCCTGAAAAAAAAGTCTACGGCCCCGGACTGCTGATACTATAATTGTTATTGGTCCATTGACAAGTAACCCAAATATGCTCAATTCCATAGTGTTCTGAGGTTGGCAAACTGCTTACTAGGAGTAAGACATTCTAGGACAAGATACTTGAGTGAGAGGAAACTGGCACTACCAATTGTCACTGTCGCTGCCATGTGGATAGAGACTGTATATAAAATGAACCCAGGTGGAGACAGGAAAGATTTTGGTAGCATTGAGATCCTTGTTCCAATCCTTGAAGCTCTTTTACTCATGTTGAGCTACTCCCACATCCTCCCCAGCTTCATGAATCAGAACATTTCCATTTTTCACAAAGGTATTGCATTAGGTTATCGCCAGTGAGAAAAATCCAGTAAGTAGATATAGAAGTGTCTACGAAAGATATTGCCATATATTTCTAAAACTTTAGATTTTAATGAGGCCTGGCCATATCAAAGGGGTAACTTTCAGGCTGTCCTGTATCCTAATTATAGAAAACACCTCTGGGAGACAGAAAAAAAGTAATGCAATAGAAAGCATAGGCTTCGCAGACAAAGCCCAGGAAGGGAGGGGAAGATAAGAGTGAGTATCCTTGTAGAGTTAGAAAAGACAGTGAAAAAAGCCCAGCTGGTGTGGCTTAGTTGTTGAGCATTGACCTATGAACCAGGAGGTCATAGTTAGATTCTTAGGGCACATGCCTGGGTTTTGTGCTTGATCCCTAGTAGGGGGCGTGCAGAAGGCAGCCAATGGATGATTTTCTCATTATTGATGTTTCTGTCTCTCCCTCTCCCTTCTTCTCTCTGAAATCAATAAAAACATATCTTTAAGGAAAAAGACTTTAAAAATAGTGAAAAGAGATAACAACAGTTTAATATCTGGATACAATTAACCAAAAGTAGCACTGGAGAGTATTTAAATTATAAATTTCTCATACTTGAGGCTATTGTTTTTTTCTCTATACAAAATATATCATGCAATAATTATTTTCCTAAAATAAAAATCCCTTCTGAAACACGAGGGCCATCATTTCCACAAGAAGTTTGATTTTTTTTTTACAATTATTATTATCTTTTGCCTGTGCTAGAGCCAACTGATTTTGCCTTTGTGCCAGAAATTCTTTTAGCCTTAGGGATAGATACATAATGAGCATAGGTCTCACATTTTAAAATGAATGTTTCTAATACATAGAAATAAGCTCAGTTAGGGCTGAGATTTCCCAAGAGGTCTTAACAATACAGAGAATTTAAATATTAAAGTTTTATAATTTTGCATATATTAACAATTGCAGAGCAGATCTGGTGTTCTTCAAAGGAACGGGACTTCAAAATTTCTAATTTTCCATTATTTTCATCTGAAACAGCAGAATAATAAAGTTTTGTTTTTTTAAACCATCTGGAGTTCACATATTCCCCAAACCATGGAAGCCATCTCTCTATAATGTCACACTTTATATATTATGCACCCACTCTGCCAAGGTAGAAAAATAAGAAGAAAAAAAATTATCTTTTAGCAGTCCTATGGTTTAAGTGTTAGCAAAGTTTTTTAATTCCTTAAATGTGGATATGGGAGGATTATCTGCATGCAGATAGCAAAGATATCTGCCCTTCTGCAGTAGCCCATGTCCACAGAGTGGTCAGTCCTGAGCAGCAGCTGCCAACAGTCCTGCAGTGTGGAGGGCAGCTTTGCTGACTACTCTGTCCTGACTGTAACATCCATGCCTGACTTCCCCGGCCATTGCAGACTCCATGAGCTATAACAAAAACCACAAAGTGCTTAAATTGATGAGTGAAGTTAGTTGTTCCAATTAAGGACTGATGACTGTAGGTTTAAAGTTTTTAAAAAGAAAGGATACATATGAAATGCTCATTACACCTCTATGTACTCTATAAATGAAAGGTTGTTATTTTCATTATGATTAATACCTGTCCTAAAATAATTACTATAATTTTGCTTCTAGTGATTCTTAAAAGCAATGAAGCAAAACATACATCTATGCCAATAAAAAGGTAATATGCTAATGGGAACAGGTCAACTGGCTATCTTCTGGACATCTGACTTCTTTCCACCCAAAATCTTGTTGGTGGGGTCCAAGGTAGAGGCAGTTAGGGGCGAGATCAGACCGGTAAGGAAGAGCAGTTAGGTGAGAGATCAGGCTGGCAGGGGGTTAGGGATGATCAGGCCTGCAGGGGAGGGCAGTTGGGAGTGACCAGGTTGGCAGGGGCAGGCAGTTGGGGGCAAGATCAGGCTGGCAGGGGAGGGCCATTGGGGGCAACCAGATTAACAGGGGAGGGCCATGGAGGCGACTAAGCTGCAGGGGGGGGCAATTGGGGGCATTAGACAGGTGAGTGGTTAGGACCACAATGGTCCTGGATTGTAAGAGAGATGTCTGATTGCCGGCTTAGGCCCAATCCTGCAGGAATCAGGCCTAAACTGGCAATTGAACACCCCCCCACGAGGTCCCAGATTGGAGAGGGTGCAACAGGCCGGGCTGAGGTGCATATCCACCCCTCCCCGCTACCATGAACAAATTTTGTGCTCTGGGCCTCTAGAATATTTTCTAAAAATCCAATTATGCTAGGTTCTTAGCCTTTTTATGTGTGTGTGTGTGTGTGTGCTTTATCATTTCCTTTTGTTATAATGGATCATTTATAATGAATATTACTGGGGACAGCAAGAGGATACATTTATTCCAAAGATTTTAAGTATCCTATCTAAAACTATCCAATGAAATGAGGAACAGAGAAGGCCATGAGCTCACAGCGCTTTCATCTATGAGAGTGAGAAGGGCAAGAGAAACTCTGTCTCGCTCACGCACCTTAAATGCAGTGCCACTGCATGCTCCTTCCAAAGAGTTTGCCTAAATAGCACTAGGCATGGAGGTGCCCAGTGGTCAGATGCACTGATACAGAAACACCACCATGCATGTAAACGAAAACAATCACCTCCCGGAGGAATCAGCTAGAGACCTGAATTGTCACCCCTTGCAGGAAAGAAAACACACACATGCACTCCCAAGAACAGCAACAGCAGTGGTGGAGGTATGACTGAAAGTACCTCATCAAGTAACATAATACATACAAACAGAATGAATGGGATTTGTGATTCTCAAACAGTATGTTAGTCATGTTTCAAGAAAGTTATATTGATGAGGGACTATACAAGGTTGAAAATGAAAAAAAAATAATATTTCTGGAAGTGTTCTTTGTTCCCGGGTGAAATACATTAACTTACCCTTCAAATTTCAAACTCATTAAATAAGGGATTTTTGCATCTATTGCCCTGCCCACCCTCTCTCATGTTATATTGCAGACACTGTCTCTATTACAAAACTATTCTCTGCTTTTCCCTCCCTGTTTCTAACTGTTGTCTGCTTTCAGAGGGGGAGACTACTGCTTGTTTTATTTTTGCAAGGATAAAGCTCTTGGAAATTACATGGGATCTCTGAAGTTAAAGTGCCATCTTGTGCCAAAGGAAAGCATCTCAATATGGACTTTTAAAAATCATTAGCAAGATACATGACCATTTTCATCTAACAGAAACAGATCAGATGCATATAAAACTCTCGATATGAAATTGCTTACACCTGAACCTACTAGTATAAACACATACCCAGCTTTGTTTCATGTTGTTAGCAATGCCATGCTGAGCTTTCTTTGGGGAGCTTAAAACACGCACTCTGCATGCATGCTGCTACATCCTGCCTCCCCTTATTGCCGGACTATCAGCATCAAACGGATGCAAACAACCTCATTCCCTCATACAACAATAAAGATGGTTTAAGACTTACGTAAGAGTTCTTTAGTTCTTTCAGGGCCAAGGGCAAACCTCAGTCTTTCTAATAAAGTTGCTCAGTCTGGACCAATCATGCCACTTGGAACTGATCCATTCTATTTCAAGCATTTCAATGACAGCAGCGCTCCCAGCATTGCACCCAGGAGGGAAGGCCAATGCCAGCACGCACTCCGCTGCCATGTGCGGTCTGCGATCGCAGGAATTCTGTGCAGCAAACAAAACGGTTTCCTGCATCCAGCCTGACGGCTTCCAAGAGCTGTCTCGGGGGACTGGCAAAAGGCTTTATCGTACTTTTCAGACTGACAGCGTCGCGATGCTAACAATTGGCACAGAGGGTCATCTTCGACTTAGAATCAGTTATATTAATAATCTGTAGTGTGGAAAAATTTTTAATGAAGAATCTAGACTGCGCTTTTAAAGTGCATCAAGTAACATAAGCATAACGCAAAACACAGTCAACCATCTGGAATGAGAAAATATATCTCCCACATAACTTAACCGTGATGAAAGGAAAAGAGTTACTAAAGTAGACACACTGGTCTAAATGTGAATTCAAACATCATTCCAGGAGAGCCTGATTTGGGGGCCTGATAGATTCAAAGATAATTGAGAGCACTTTATTTTGGTGTCCAAAATAAGGCTAAAATAATTCAAGGGATCAGTGAAATAATTCTTTTTACTCTTGAAAAAAAAATCCCATTGAGGATGAACATGTATAAGATTTTTTCACTCGACAATATGCTGTCTCAGTCTTTATTTTCCTAACATTTTATAACATTTAAACTCTTTGAAATAGCATTTATTTTGTCGATAACAATGTCCTTGGGAAGACCATGGAAAGGAGCCATCATATAGAGAAATCTATATTCTTTTCTTCTTCAGTCATTTTTGGAACATGAAGAAATAACAATACTTGCTTGAGTTTCTAAACAGTCTTGCCTTACATCTGATTCTGCACTTGACATTGGAAGTTGTTAAGAGTACAGGATAAGACTCATGAGGATTATTACTAGTATTAATATTTTCTAAAATAGTAATGATATGGTATCTAATTTTATCCTTTTGTTTATAGGCTTACCAGGTAACTTTAATTTTTATAATTAATTCTTTTTTATTAAGTACTTAGTTTATGTCTACCATTTGACTATGTGTTTTTTTTTTAATGATTTAAATGAATCTTCACAAAAACTGAAGCTTGGCACAGTAAAGCAAATTTTCTAAAATTAAGAATCTAATTTGTGTTTGATGTGGTATGTAGCTTTACATCTGCTAAAACTATGCTCTCAAGACAATTTGGAACAACTATGACACAGGCAAAATTTTTGTCTTAATTTAATGACCATGAAAATATTACTTTGTTTAAAAGCACTGTAGCATTTCAATAAACACGATATGCTTACATGGCATATGTTTAAGTTAATCAATAGAATAGAAATACTCATTGTGGATTTTGCTCCATGTTCTTCCAACAAATTCATTAAGCGGAATGCTATATGAGGTTCTCCTGCTAAACAGCTGAGAGTCTCAACCCATGAGTAAAGTTTAGTGGCATTAGCCGGCCCGGAGTCTCTCAACATTACTTCGTTCCATTGCAAAATGGCTTTCCACTGGGTTTGGCTGTTTCCTCTCACCTAGTCCAATGGTTACGGTTGAGACTGTGGCTGGAGTGGCATAAATATTAGTGGTGTGCAAGGCTTCCAAGGCAGTGGTGGAAATATTCTCATCTTGAAAAAGACAAGCCCCTTACCCTTTTCCTGTTTCCCCTTCATGCATCCACACCTTCGTGTTTCTCTCCTTGTGGGGAGTGACATCGTGAGAGGGGAGAGTGGAGATGAAGGGCATCATCTCACAACTATCAGATCCATGGTCTACCCGTCTTTTAGAAGTTAAAAAAAACCATTTAAGATTTATGTGCAGACACACAGGCACTGTTGCATGTCTCTCTCTCCAGGAGACATGCTTGTTGCAGACTACACATAGCGCAGTGGATGAGGCAAGAGTCTGAGGTCATATCCAGTTCAAGGCGCTGTTTGATTTGAGCTCACTGAAATCCACAACAAAGTCTGGTGGCAGTTTGATATTTTGATGAACAAAAAGGATGTCTCCTTATTACTCTCAACCGCTCTCCTTTTTCTTATTTCGTTTTCCCTCACTTTTCTTTGGATTCATCAGTTGCATCGGGGATATGACACTTTGGACTGCATTCAAATCGATAGAGTCACTAAAGACAAAATTGATTTTTATAGACATATTTCCCTATTTTAAAAAGTGAGGAAAAGCCTTCTCTTACTCTCACCCTCTCCTCTGTGTACTTACACACACATGCACACACACACACACACACACACACACACACACACAACTATATTTTTGAGGCCAGTTGTACAAGGTAGAAATTCAATTCTA
This sequence comes from Lasiurus borealis, assembly GCA_004026805.1. Classification (NCBI taxonomy): domain Eukaryota; kingdom Metazoa; phylum Chordata; class Mammalia; order Chiroptera; family Vespertilionidae; genus Lasiurus; species Lasiurus borealis. The sequence goes on from PVJN01004895.1 coordinate 30,529, forward strand.
TTCAAAACCACTGACAATATAACATATTCAATGTCTGGTTATGCCTAGGGTCATAAGGTAAAGAAATAAAAAATGAATGCCATTTCCAACAGGCCTATTTTTACATACTATTATTAACTGGTTTTCAATCCCTCTTCACTCTGATCCAACTGCTGCCAGGAAAAATGCCTGACCTTCTGAAACTCCTGATACAAAAAGATGAAAACACAACCATACACTTGAAAAAGGAGAGAAAGGGTGTACTTGATGCCTGTCTTGCCTCCGGATACAATTCTGTGAAGGGAAATGGCAGCTTCTTCTGACACCATCCCCTCCATCTGCCCTCCTCTTCTTCTCAATCCAATTGTCAAAACGAAATGAATTTAAAGAAAAGCAGCAAAACAAAACCTGGACCAGAAAGACATGTACAGAGTCTGACACGCACTCTGAAATTCCCTCAATAGTTGTAAACTCCTCTCTGACCTGGACGAATGGATGGCGTTGCATTCCCAGAGTACAGGCTAGGGCAATACCCTCCAGCTGCTACTTCACTGCCTCCTCTCGTGGGCATTGTTTGGCCAGGCCTAGCAGCTGGACTAGATGCTGAAGATAGAAACGTGAAGAAGCAATAGATCTGCTTCGAGGTTGTTTACAGTACAAGGCATGGGACACCAGAGGCAGAAAAACTGAGTGGCGTCTCCAGTCTGAGTGAGGCGAGGGAGTGGGATATGAAAGTGGGATCCTCTAAAACTCACCTGAGCTAAAAAGTCATAGGAATAAGGAAGAGCTACCCTGTTGGAAAGGGGCTGATACCAGGCCTATAAGGGCAGAAGTTACTTCATGTGCTAAGACCAAAAGTCAGAAATATATGTAACAAAGAGGAATTTTGAGTTGATAAAGACTTTCTCTCCTCAATCTTCTCTAGAACACACACTGTGGTTTATTTTGTTTTCGTTTTTTCTTATGATGTTTCCTCATTGCAAATTATATTATTCTTTATATGGTAGGGGTCTAATAATGATTCGAAGTTTACCTTACATCAGGAAGATTGGTACTATCAGAATGATGTCATTGTCTTTACTCTTTTCTGCAGCCTCAAGAGCAGATGTCCACCTCCCCACCTTCACTACTTGCTCTCCAAAGCTATCCTATCCTATATAATAAAAGCCTAATATGCAAATTGTCCCATTGGGCAGTTGTTAGACCAGTTCTACCACTTGCTATGACGTGCGCTGACCACCAGGGGGTGGTATGGAACATGGTGGCATCTGTGACATGCCACTGACAGCGGGCAGCAATGGAAGTACTATGGGCCCTGATGGGCCCCAATAAGAGCAGGATCATGGCGGGATGGTGGAGAAGGTAAGCGGGAGGCACCAGGCCAAGGCAGGTGAATTGGGGGGGGGGGTCCTATCGCCCTGCAGATGGCAACCAGTGGCGGTGGTTGGGGGCAAGGAGGGAGGTGCCACCACCCAGTTCCCAAGTGCTGAGGGAGCCGGGCTGGGCCCCAACCCATCATCCTACAGATGGTGACCAGAGGCTGGCAGGCCCTGATTGCCTGATCGAGGCCAGGCCTTGGACTGGGAAGGGGAACTGGAACGAGTGGGTGGCAGTGACCAACCTCCCATGGTGCCCAAACAGAGGGCTGCAACCTCTCACAGGCTCCCCGAGGGTACAGGTAATGGGGATGAAGGTGCGGTAGGAATGCGGGGTGTCTGCCGAGCTCATTCTCACTTCCCCTGCTACTGTCCCTCAGGATATTAGTACTCGTGACTAGGGGAAGCCCCCACTCTCAGGCCTCTTCTGGGTAAGCCGGGCCACAGTCACAGGACAACAGGGACTGGTTGGGGCTCCCTGTGGGTTCACACAGGTGCCAGCCAGGAGAAAGCGCACTGCCTTCTGGGTGGCACCACTGGGTGGCCCAGTGGCCCACACTGCACCCAGGCCATAGCATCTGGCCATCCTCATTGCATTTCCACATGGGGACTCAGGAGCTGTGACTCAGGCAGAGGGGGCATGTGGGGGTCCAGGGACCCAGGTGCTTCCCATGACCCAAAGGTCAGCTGGGACCTGCCCTTCCACACCAGACGCTTGCACTTCAATCGTCAGCCAGGCCTAGCACTGCACCCCATGCATGAATTTCATGCACCAGGCCTCTAGTCCTATATAATAAAAGGCTAATATGCAAATAGACCAAAGGGGCAGAATGGTTGGTCACTATAATGCACACTGACCACCAGGGGGCAGGTGCTCAATGCAGAAGCTGCCCTCTGATGGCCAGTGTGCTCCCCTGACTACCAGGGGAGTGCCACTCAGCCGGAAGCTGGGCTCATGGCTGGTGAGTGCAGCAGCAGTGGCGGGAGCTTCTCCTGCCTCCACAGTAGCGCTAAGGACCCCTCTAGGGATGTCCACCTGCTGGCTTAGTGGCCACAGGCCAGGATGAAGACCCCTCCCCTCTCTGGCCAGTGCATAAATGTCATGCACCAGGCCTCTAGTACTATATAATTTCTGGTGAAGTACAAGGTACACAGAGGTTTGTAAATGTTATTACCTGGTTTACATCAAATTAGGTATTAAAAATAAATTCCCTTTACAATGGCTCCTTCCATTAAACCACTGAAAGTATCTGAGCAGAACTTCTGTCTGATACTTGTAAACATCTGGTTTAATAAATTTCTAAATAAATATTTTAAACTATTTCTACCGAAATTGATCTAATGCATTTCTGCAGTAAGAAGAGTTACTCTCAATCTAAAGATACTTCTCAGGTTGTGGCAGTTTGAAGAAAAGAGTTTTTAAAGCTAGGTCTGGTAGCTATTAGATACATATGCCTTACAATTTTTCCTTTTGAGAATATGGATCATGTCTCTGAATTCTAATTAGGTGTCAGAATTGATAAATATGATAGACAGATGCCTGCGTTTTCCTTTAACCATCTGTCAAATGGCCTCCATGTGAAATCCCACTAGATGGTCTATAATTTGGGGGGAAAAATAAATCTTTTCTTACAAAATAGATCTCATAATTGGAATTCTGTTTTACTGATGCTATTTGAACTGAAATACAGTCACTAACTTCTTTCTAACTGTATAATCTTCCTCCAAAGTTCTATATGAAATCGATTTTACTTCATATATTTTCTCTGAAAGCCTCATCACTTCATCACTTTTTCTGCTTCTTGCTCTGGAAGAATATATATATATATATATACATATATATATATATATATATATATATATATTCTTCTTGGCCCTCAGATTTTCTATTAAGACATAATCCTTTTTATGAAGTTCATTCTTATTGGTGGACTTACAATATGTTGAAGGTTATTAGAATCACAAGAAATTAGCTTATCATTTGCCAAAAATTAAGATAAAATTTCTCAGCAAATATAAAATGAATACATCTTTCTTACCAAATTTTCAACCATTTTCTCCATGTTTAATGTCAAATGTCTCCCAGCTCTCTTATTTTAAATTATTTTAACATCAATCCCATGACAGGTTGTCAGCTACACAGTGAGTGAATCACATGATCAAACTGACTGAAGAAGGAAGACTGAAATTCAAGTCTACTTTAGATATTTATAGTATTCTATAGCTAAAATGATAGGGAATAATCAGAGCCTATATGTTATGTTCATTTTATACCAAGCATTAAACATAATGGTGCTAGTCATCAAAAAATACTTCTAAAATGTATCTCCTAAAGAAAAAAAGTAGTATTTTGCAATGACAATAATTATTTAGGTAGGGAACACTTTTGTGGTTTTTTTAACAAGTTAACTAAACTTCTTGGGCAAAATGTTTTTGTGAAATCTGATGATTGGCCAAAATTGTGATACTTCAGAGGCTGTATGTCAGATAGTAGATTTCAAATTTTCACAATATCCTTGGTCTTGTTAGATGTATATTTTACAAGATGTTACTGGAAATGTTCCTCATCATCTACAAAGAGCCCCATAAAATTTTTCTGCAAATAATGGTGATAAATGTGGATAGGGCCTTTTACAAGGTCAGAGAGCAGATGCGGTGATATAGATCATTGGCAGATATCTGGAATGAGGGCCTGCAGACACTGTGGTTTTAATGTAATGATACTGTGAAGCACCTCCATCACATTAAGGCATCTACCCACCTCTACCCCAATTGCCATATATGCACAAATATAGAGTAGTGAAAAATCTAGAAGTAATCTCTAGGTAGAAGCTAAAAAAGAGAAATAATTTTTAAAAATGTTGCTCTAGAAAAGAGTGCTTGCAGGAACTTAAGCAAAATGACTCTTTTTCAGAAAAAGCAGCTTTAGGAAACTAGTCATAGAATATAAAAAACAAAACAAAATAAATCCCTATTATTATTGAGACTAGAGGTCCAGTGCATGAAATTCGTGCACTTGAGGGGGAATTCCTTCAGCCTGGCCTGCATACTCTCTCAGTCCGGGAGCCCTGGGGGATGTCCCACTGATGGCTTAGTGGGCCTAAGCCATCAGTCGGACATCCTTAACATTGCCATGGAGGCGGAAGAAGCTCCTACCCCTGCCGCTGTGCTCTCCAGCGGTAAGCCTGGCTTCTGGCTGAGCGGCACTCCTCCTGTGGGAGTGAACTGATCACCAGGGGGCAGCTCCTGCATTGAGTGTCTACACCCTGGTGGTCAGTGAGCATCATAGTGACCAGTCATTCAACCATTCAGTCATTTACATATTAGCCTTTTATTATGTAGGATAGAACACAGTGAGTAATCAAAAACCAAATGAGAAAACTATTCAGATGAAATGAACTAGCTACCTTCAAAAAGCACCTTTAATGTGAGGTTTAAATTAAAAAAGCAACATTCTTTAGACTAGGGAAAGGTTTTTTTTTTTTGTTTGTTTGTTTGTTTGTTTGTTTGTTTTGTTTTTTTTTAATGTATCTATTGTTTTCAGAGAGGAAGAAAGAGGGAAAGAGATAGAAATATCAATGATGAGAGAGAATCATTGATCTGCTGTCTCCTGCACGTCCCCCACTGGAGATGGAGCTCACAACCTGGATATGTGCCCTGACCTGGAATTGAGCCATGATCTTCTGGTTTATAGGTTTCAGTTCAGCCACTGAGCTACACTGGCTGGGCTCAGCTGAAATATTTTTAAAGACAAGCTCTTGGGTCCTTTTCCCCATGATTGTGATTTCTGCTACGCTGATTTATAACTTATTGAGGTGAAAATTTTGTTTATTTTTCCATTATGTCATTTCTTGTTGAAAGTTATTTTAGATTAAGGTAATATGGTAATGACTTCATTTTGAAGAATGGCACTAAAGATGGACTTTGAAAGCAAGTAGGCAACTTTAGACTTAGAAACATTTCCTCAGAAACTAAAGAAAGACATTTGTTTTGTCAAGAGCCATTTAATGAAGGAGCTATAGCATAGAGCAGCATTAAGAAATTGCATGCCTTTTATGAATTTAAAAAATTATTTATTGTCATTATGTTAATTATCATTTTGCAGAAAGTTCCTTAACAAAAAAAACAAAAAACATATTAAAAGGAGTTACAGCCGAAACCAGTTTGGCCTGTGGACTGAAGAGTCCCAGGTTCAATCAAGGGCATGTACATTGGTTGTGGGCACATCCCCAGTGGGTGTGCAAAAGGCGGCTGATCAATGTCTCTCTCTCATCGGTGTTTCTAACTCTCTCTCTCTCTCCCTTTCTCTCAGTGAAAATCAATAAAAACATTTAAAAAAAGGAGTTACAGATACAAATAGCTAGATATCTACACAAATATACATAAACATTAAAAAAGCATATGAACCTGGCCAGGGTTGCTCAGTAATTAAACATCAACTTGAGAACCCGGAGGTCAGGGTTCATTTCCTGGTCAGGGCGCATGCCCAGATTGTGGGCTTAATCTCCAGTAGGGGGAGTGCAGGAGTCAAATGATCAATGATTCTCATCATTGATGTTTCTATCTCCCTCTCCCTTTTCTCTTCCTCTCTGAAATCAGTAAAAATATATATTTTTAAAAAGCATAACAAACTACAGAAACATATTCATATATAAACTTAGATAAAATTAAGTGTTAAAAAAAAGTCATAAATACTTAATTTGGTGCAATTTAGCCATTATTTTCTGATGCTGAAAATAATAAAATTTAGGGAAATAATTTTCTTAGGATATCTACATGTCTAACAAATATATTTCATCCACTTTGGAATAAAGAATAATATTAATAATAAATAATATTGCCGAGGCTGGTTTGGCTCAGTGGATAGAGCGTTGGCCCGTGGACTGAAGGGTCCCAGGTTCGAATCCGGTCAAGGGCATGTATCTTGATTTTGGGCATGTCTTTAGTGGGTGGCATGCAGGAGGCGGCTGATTGATGTCTATCTCTCATCGATGTTTCTGACTATCTCTCCACCTTCCTCTCTGTAAAAAATCAATAAAATATATTTAAAAAAAAATAATAATAATAAATAATAAAGCCATAGCTAACAGGGACAATTCCATGAAAATTACTTTCTAAAGGTCATTTCAAAAAAAAACATATTGCACAGGTTGTTTTAGTTTCATTTTCATTCATTTATATTTTTTTCTTTGTGGAAATTATGGTTGAACTTTCAGCCTCAAGAAAACTAACCAAAAAGACAAAACAGAACAAAACAAATAAAACAAACAAACAAAAAAAAACCGAACCCACAAAAAACTAGCAAATAAAAAGATCTTTGTCACAGGTACAACTGGAGAACCCCAGTGTGTTCGATCACCCCTTCATGATTCATAGGTGGAAAATATGTGTTGTATGTGGACAATATTTCCTATTCAATTTCTCCTACCTAAAATAGATTTCTAAAATGCAAAGCAAACTATACAAAATAAAAGAGAAAAATAACAAGAATTAAACACAAAAGCTTAAAATATCTGTGTATATGTATGTGTGTGTGTATTGATGTTAAAGTTTATTGATTATGTGATAGTTTAGTTTTGAGAAAAAATGGCTGTAAAACAATGACCAGAAACTCAACAACATATGTTTAAGTAATTTCTTTCACATTTATAGATAATATTGTAAAATATGCTATATTACGATCGATGGTACTATTTACTGACTAAATAAAATAAAAACCAGTATACAAATAACCAATTGTAGGAATTTCTAAAAACACTGTTTTTAAATTTGTTACTCTTGGTCATATCTATTATTTAGTAAGTTTTAAATTGCTACGTAAGATAAATTCTCATAACTTTTCTAAAGGTGACTTACTTTTTCCAAAACTTACTTTCACAATTAAATATTTGATATGCCAACTCTAAAAAAAATGTCCATGAGAATATTTGCCCATTAATATATATGGATTTTGAAAAAGAATGCTCAGTTATTGACCCAAACCATCCAAGACTTTTTAAGTCTCTTGACTATATTTGAAAACCCAGCATGATTTGTAACACCCCTGATCTGTATCCAGGGTAAAAATCATTCCAATCTTTAATTCCTAAAGTAGTTCATTGAATTTATTTTTAAATAATAATAGCTGAATCATTCCTTTCATGAGAACAGTGGTCTCAGATATATCTCTTCTCATTTTCTTTCTAATTCTGCCAAATGACACCCTGCAGTCTCTCTCTCTCTGAAGTGGAGTGACAGACTGACAGGTGTTGTCAGCAAGAAGTCTGAGGACTCGGAGGTGTGTTTGTCTTCTAATAGATTCAATAAGGGATAGAGGCGAGACAAAGCTTCACTGCTGCGGTGCGAACAACTCGGGAAAGTCTTTGGCAAACCCCTTTGAAAGATGTGAATGAAACCTCGGAAAATTCTGATTGAGGCGCAGAGACTGAGAAGTCTGCAAGGATGTCATCTTCAGCCAGGATGCCTGGTGGCTTGCTGTTTTCCAGAAAATAGCGATGCATATCCTAATGAGGCCCCAATCCACCGGATTTCTCATACTTCCCAAAACCAAGCTGTGGTCTAGTGCCGTTCAAAAATGACAAAAGTTTGTCTTCAGGTCTGCTACCTCTTATTTCCTCTGCATCCGTGAAACTGTGCTGCGAGCATCATCTCAGCAGCACCGATCTACAGCCTGCTGTGAGTCTTTACACCCTCAGCAAGACTTCTCCCCTCTCCCTCCAGCCCTCATTTAGTTCCCCTAAGAAAGCGCGGTGTGCTGTGTGTTCATTTTCTGCAGCCCTTGGACCCTGAGTACAGGCGGACAGAAAGGGACCAATTCCATAACAAAGCAACCCCCTCGATTAGTCACACCGTCACCTCTGATAATACAAATTGCGTTCTTTGGGATTCTAATCATCAGCTGTCATCCAGATAATGCCAGGAGCTTGGCAAAGCACCCTGTGGGATTTTTTCATCCATCTGCCCAGTCTTAGAAATGACCTTCCATTCCTTTCCTTTGCACACGTGTTATCTTTAAAGGGGGCATTTGCATAACAAAAGAATGCCTCCCACTATTCTGGAAGTGGTACAGTGGGAGAGATGACTGTGCTACCTTTGTGATCCATAGGATCGCGAAGGCGGCTGCCTCTCAGCCTCAGGCCACCAACACTTCAGTGTATTTATTTCCGGGCAACAAAAGCTAATTGTTAACAAAAATGCAGCTCTCTTGTATCATCTACAAATTTATTAGCGGCTGAAAAAAATCTATTCTACAAACAGATATTTGTATTGCAAATGCTTAAAGGAGGAACTAATGAGGCCATTTATTGTCCAAGTTTGACTAATTACCATGCGGAGACACTGCCTAGGAGTCCCAGCATGAGCTTTGAAATTAAGCATTTTCAGTAAGTGCATCAAAGGAGTTGGAACCAAAGGAACAGCAAGAAGTTCGGAAATCTGCCTGCTCGTATTGATTCCAACTTGCGTGGTGTTTTATAAAAAAAAAAAACCTAACTACCAGGAACTTTAAAATAATCAACAGGCAAATGTAAAGAAATAATAAATAGCCTCCCGAGGAGAAGTATTCTAACTAAACTGACCATCTAATTGATCCTACAAACTGGAATATTTCTGAGAATGAAAAAGGCCACCCCAAAGTATTCCAGCTTGTAGGATTAATTAGATGGTCAGTCTAGTTAGAATACCTCCCCTTGAATTATAGCATAAAGCTGGCCTTTGCCGGGCAAACCAAAATCTATATCCTCTGTGTCACTACTTCTTTTTCTTCACAGGCCTTAAATAAACATTTAAGTGATTACCTATTGACTAAAGAACACATTTCATCAACTACTTCCAACCCACCTTTCCATTTTCTTCATCACCTCACTCTACAATGAACCCTTTGTGTAAATATGACTTCCATGTGTTGACTGATGATGCTTTCCTAAAATACTTTTACTGAAGCTATAGGCTCTTAGAAAGGTGTCTTGCCAATTAATCTATTAAAAATAAATCATACATATAATACAAGTTTGAGTTCATGCCTTTTGATGGCAAATAGCAGAAGCTTTAGGCCTCTTCATGTTATGGAATAAGCAAGGCAGTTCTGAGGAATAGTTTTGCTGTCCATTTTTTCTTTGCATTTTTAAATATATTTCTAGTGATTTCAAAGAGGAAGGGAGAGAGAGAAAGAGAGAGAGAGAGAGAGAGAGAGAGAGAGAGAGAGAGAGAGAGATCAATGATGAGAAAGAACCATTGATTGACTGCCTCCTGCACACCCCCTACTGGGGATGGAGCCTGCGACCTGGGCATGTGCCCTTGGCCAGAATTGAATCCAAGACCCCTCAGTCCACAAGCCAACACTCTATCCACTGAGCCCAACTGGGTAGGTGTGCATTCTTTTTTTTTTTTTCTAAATCGATATCTCAAACTTTTTTCATTATTTGCAATTCAACTATCTCAGTTCTATCTGGTTTATATCTGGAGGAAGTATAGACTTAAGTAATACTCATGGTTCCTAGGAGTCGAGTTCCCATTCCACACCACTCATGAAGGGTGGCACTTGGCCCTGGAATATACCATTGTCCAGGGAAAGGACAAAACAGCATGGCAATCAGTTTGCATGACATAACAAGCAGGGTAAAGAATATGGAGCGCTTCAAACCTCTGTCTCTTTATGAAGCCTTTTCAGAACCTTCCAGATAAAATTAAGTTCTTCGTACTGAACTTTCATAGAATGTTGTGATATATATCTGCTGAATCAGAATATTTATATTTGAGTTTGTCTCCTCCCCTAGATCTGCACCACCCCCATCTTTATAGAGATATAGATGATACAACACATGCGTAAGTTTAAGGTATACAATGTGTTGCTACAGTTACACAGTGTACTCAGTACAGTAAAAAATGTGCACCTAACTTTGACTCCCCCACAGATACTAATATTCATAGATGTGCTAGTCCCTTATTTAAAATGGTATAGAACAATGCATATGGTACCCTCCACACCCTTGGATTCCCAACTGTGGATCAAAAAGCTGTTTCAGTCTGCTGCTGGTTGACTCTATCTGCAGAAATCTAGGAATATAGGAGTTTGGCTGTATATGGATTGAATAAATAATATCTACATAAGTGGACTCACACAGTTCAAACCTTTGTTGATCAAGAGTTAAATGTATATTGGCAAATAATTACCACCATAGTATTATTTAAGACTGCCCTCATATCCCATAATTTTAATTTCTTTTTGTTTTGTAATGAGAACATTTGAGATATATTTTCTCAGCAACTTCTAAGTTTATAATACAGTATATTAACTATAATTACCATGCTATACATTAGATCCCCATAACTTGTTCATCTTATAACTGTAAGTTTATACCTTTTGACCAATAGCACACATTTTCTTCAACCTTAGTCCCTGGTAACTATCTCTTTATTCTCTGTTTCTATGAATTTGGCATTTTAGATTCCATAGATAAGAGATATCATATAGTATGCGTCTTTGTCTGACTTATATCACTTAGCATAATGCCACTGGATCCATTCATGTTGTCACAAATAACTGAATTTCCTTTCCCTGGATAGATTATATACCTAAATAGCTGGATAGATAGCCAGATAGATTATAGATATAGTAGAGATATACCTCATATCCTCTTTATCCATTCATTCAAAGATGGACTCTTAGGTTTGTTAATAATAGACGTGGAAGTATATATATTGCTTTGAGATCCTATTTCCATTTCCTTTGGATATGTACCCAGAAGTAGGGTTGTGAGATGAAGCATGAATTCTTGAACTTGCTATTTCTTAGGCACAGCACCCTGTCATTTAGTATAAGTTCAGTAAATGTTTATTATGTTAAACTGACAAGTGAGTAAGATATAACAGTTAAATGCAATGCTGCAAATGGCAATGTAAGCAAGAGAAGTCAACAGTCCTGTCATTGTGATACTGAGAAATAAATCAACACTCATCTGATCCCTCATGTTTCTTTATCTCTGTCATCTTTATGCCAGCCAGAGGGACAGAAGGAATGGGTGTGTGCTAAGTAAAACTGTTCACAGGATATTAGTGAAGGCACAGAAATGAAATTATGGTAGTGCAAATCATATATTTTTAAAGAAGCATGTGTTAAATAAATTTAAAGTTTTATTCTTGTTTTGGAGGGAAATCACTTACATTTCATGCAATCAACATAGTAACAGGACTGGCAAACTCCGCTATAACTGTTCAGAAGGTCAGGAAAATACAGGTGAGTAATGAGCAGAAGCACACAATAACTCAGTCTTTTATCAATCTTAGTACCATTTTAAATTTCAGTAAGGATTGGTTTATACAATGTTATGAAGATATATATGTAAATCTTCTTAAAAAAATACTTTGCAAAAACAAACTATTGTCACCATATAACTGAAAATTGAAGGAATGCCAAGGACTGAAAAGTCATTACAGAAATGCACAAGGGAAATAAATTGAGGTCAGGGTTATTCTGACTCTATGACTTATCATAGGATTAACATAGAATTCAATTGGCAGCATATCAAAAGCTACATTTTTGCCTTTAGAAATATACAATTATTCTTAAGCTTCCTGGCATCACTAACTGTGGTCTTTGCAAATAAAATGGAGATAAACTTTCTCCCACCAAAATTTTAATAGAGTATAAACACTTTAGCTATCCCTTCCTTCATTAAGATTTGATGATTTCAGAGACTACTACGCACATTTAATGTGATTGGATCCCTTTACTTTTATCCTTCAGTTCCTAAGAAATGCTTTTAGAGGGTTATTGAATTTGCATTATCCCAAGTGAAAATCACACTGGTTACTTGAGAACACCATTTGTTTGTACATCTCTCTATTACAATAAACTTTGGAACCAGAGACACAAGTGAAAAAAAAAGTCACTATATACACACGGTTAAAAAGGGTGGGAATAATGAGAATAAAAGTGACCCACTGAACAAAGGAAAACTCCACTGTGGAATGTTTTAGTATTAATAAAACACAGAGGACTCACTATTCACGATTATTTGTATTTTCACTACAAGCAGTTAAATAAATAAAAAAAATCTATAAATGATGTGTTAAAGTGTTGTAAAGCCTTTTTTCTTGAAGGTTGAAGAATGAATTAAGGTTTCCAGCTAGGGAAATTTTGTTGTATGAAATCTCTGACTCATGGTAAGAAGTATGGACTGTATTTTCTCATTGAACTTTTGTCTTGCTCTAAGCTGAAAAAGGAAATGAACACATCACTGAGCAGGGGGTAGAAGGAACACGATAAATGCAGAAAAATGCTTTTTCTTCCAATGCATTGCAGCTATTGTTTAACAGTTTGTCTGTACAAAAATAAAATGTGACCCCTCATAAAACAGCCAAGGTCAGTGAGTATTGGACATGCAAGTGAAAGTTCCCTGAGGCCTACTCAATCTTTTATAACATTTTCCCCTTCTTCCTAAAAAGAATAAGACCTTTACAGAAGATTATAGATTCCATTTGAGTCTCTCACAACTTTCTATCTGTTGTTACATGCATTTCATTCAAAAGTGTTATTAAAGTACATTTAAAAATACCACAAATCATTTGATAAACTTAGGATAGTTCATGCTAAACAACAAATTATTTATTACCATACATTTTTATATCTTTCCATAATTTTTAAATCTCTTCTTGGAGTTAGGAGACACTCCACAAATATAAGCCCCCTGAGGAAGATTTACAGATTTGAATGTCTCTTCTTGCTTGAAATTCACATTTACCAATTAATAATCTGAATTTCAAATGGGCCTCAGACCCAGCATGTCCCATTGGTTTTGGTTTATATCTGGGGAGATAAGCTAGTTTATTTCTTCTTAAATTTAGTCTTGGATAAAATGTGAGGAGAAGAGAATGAAAGGCTCTGAGAACTAAGAAATATTCACTGTGGTCCTTGCAGGGCCTTGTCCCTGTGGCTGTTCCTTTCTCCCCTCCTCTCCCCAGAACATGACCTTAACCTGGAACTCTCCCTCTCACATGTCCTTGATAAAACTCAAAGAGCACACAGACACCAGGGGGTGAGGAGATGAACGGGAGAGAAGGGGGACACAAAGGGGTAGGTAAGGACACATACGTAATACCTCAATAAAAATTTTAAAAAAATTGTTTCAAAATGAAACAAAACAAAACCCAAAGAGCTGCTAATCAGCAAACACAATTCCTTCCATTTTTGAGCGCCATCCCTGACCAACCAGCCTTCCTTCACCTGGCTTTCTCTTGTTGAAGCCCTAAAAAGTAGTCAGCCATGTTTCTTCAACTTCAACCCTGAGCTACTTTGAAACTTTCTTATGCCTGTCTTTTTCCAAATAAAGATTTACACTAATGGTGCTGTGTTTGATTTTCTTCCTTAAGAATATCATTCATTTTGGAGCTAGAGTAAGCCTTAGAGATATGTGACTATTAGTATGTATGCTCAGCTTATAGGTAAGTAATGAGGTCTTAACCTCAATGAGGAGGGTAACACAGGCAAATGTTTCCCTTCTTTTCTCATTCTATGGCCACCAAGCCCCAAATAATTAGTATAAAGTATATGTATAAATCTTAAAGTGAGAGGGGAAAACCAAAGTTTATGTATTTTTCCTTTTTATTTTTTCTTACTCATAAAGAATATCTTCTTAGCTTATATATATACCTTCTGTCAAGTATTTTTAAGTAATTTGAGTGAATGTCAGTTCTTTTTTAGTTCTGGGGACAACCATTTGAGAACAAACCACTCTTTAAAGGTGGCTGGCCTTTATAAGACCTCCTCGTGAAGAGGAGGAGCACCTCAGGCGGCAGATAAGCCTTTGCTGCTTCTCTAGAGACACTCGGAGCCAATCTAGAGACTCACTGCATTCATTGGCAACCATATTTCTTCACCAACAAAGGAGGATCGGAGCCTTCTGGATTCGCTTGTCCCACCTCAGTGTCTACACTAGGCAGCTGATTACCAGGCTTTCTGTAATTCTGCTACTGACACATCAAAACCCCCGGGATCCCAGAAGGTAACCCCAGATCACAGCACAGCCAGCAGCCTGACTAACCTCACACTCTGTGCCCTGAGCACCTAGAAATAAGACCGCCACCACACTCTACGGATGTATTTCTGAGGTAACTGTTAATAGCCATTTGTCCAGTTACTAAACCCAGCAGCTCTTGATCATGGTCCAAAACAGACACTTTCACACTGGCTGGTGTGCGCATTGGCTGGAGCATTAACCTGTAGGTTCCATTCAATTCCTAGTCAGGGCAGGTTCAATCCCCAGCCAGGGCATGTACAGGAAGCAACCAACTGACGTTTCTCTTATCTCTCTTTCCCCCTCCCCCTCCCTCGCTTCCTCACTGGCTAAAATAAAATCGATAAAAATGAAAAAATTAAATCGAAAAAACAAAAACAAAATATAAACTTCCCCAGTCATTTCTCTTTTCCTGATTGTATGTCCTCAAGCTAATCTGTACTTCCTTCTCCTTCTCCCAATTCTCATTTCTTCTGAACTTTTTTTTTTTAATATATTTTATTGATTTTTTACAGAGATGAAGGGAGAGAGACAGAGAGTTAGAAACATCAATGAGAGAGAAACATTGATCAACTGCCTCCTGCATGCCCCCCACTGGGGATGCACCCACAACCAGGATACATGCCCTTGACCAGAATCAAACCTGGGACCCTTCAGTCCACAGGCCGATGCTCTATCCACTGAGCCAAACCGGTCTTGGCTTCTTCTGAACTTTTTACCACATTTCCTAAAACATCCTTTTGGCTGTAGGAGTCATATATTTAAAAGAATGTTAAAAAGAAAAAGGTTTTTAACTTGACCTCTCTACTAAGAATCCCTCCTACCTTCTTGCCCTAACTGGATGCTGGTCCCTTCCTGGGGCCACTGATTTTTATAGAGCTTCCCAGAGTGGACAGTTTTTACACTGCATGACTCATGCTTCAGAGAGATGGTCACATCCTATTCTCCTGAATGTTTCTTTCTGACTTTTCCCACATTCATGTTAAAATCTTCTTCCTTTGACACTGAGACCAGATGGAACTCCATCTTGTCCTCTCACTACTGACCTTCTGGTCACTGCTTCTCTCTCAGAGATAAAATTTTAGTTCTGGCTCCTGGTTTCCTCTCTGCTACAGTTGTACTATTCATTCAGAGTTGATCCAATGGGCTACCTTTTAATTTAGCTTCTTAAATGTGTCATTTTCTCTATGTGTTACTTCCTCCATTCCTCTTTAGTCACCCAATCTCAATGCCACATCAAAGCACTTTTGCGAATCCTACATTGTCCCATTTCTGGAAAGTTAAATTAAAAAAACAATGCCATTTTCCAAAAAAACAACATAAAAACAATTATCTGCTATGCTCCTTTGAGGCTTCCTTATAGTCACTACAGAAGATCTCTTCTTTCACCACACAGGGACCCCAAGTTTTTTATTCCTCGCATGTTCTCTCAATCTCTCAGAACTTTCCTGCCTCCACTATAGCCTCATCAATTTCATGGTATGTTATTTCAATCCATTTTTTCTATGTCAACAACTGCACCTTTGTATTTCTCTCAGCTCCCCAGCAAAATCCAATTTTGAATCACTCCATCATTCAGTATTTATGTACCTGCGCGTGGGATGTTCAGCAATTCTTATAAGGAAAAGAACCACAATGCTACAGATTAATGCCCTATAAAGTGACAGGAACCTTTAATCAAATTCTTTAAACCAGGATATAGAAATATACAGTACACTGGGTGTATATAACTAGACTTTCCAACGAATAGTAATAAAAAACACGTAAACAAAATAATTTGTTTTAAGCAATCATTGTCTATGTCTTCAACTCTCATATGGATTGTGTTCTAAATTTCACCTGTTTGAGACATTTTATGACTTCTTAATAGCCTTTAAGTCACTTACAAAACAAAGATGCATCACTCACCAAACCCAGATCATACCATTCTGTACTTCCATGAGAATATTTTCCAACTCTAAACAAGGGGAAGTATCCTTAGTGATCAACCAGGATGTTATAAACATTTAGTCTTTTATTCTTTCTTGAACAATTTCTGTTATGATTTAACCCAGCAAAGAGGGCATTGTGACCTGGGTTGGTATGCTTCACATACATATATATGTGGTAGTGGGTAGTTATTTAAAAACATATTCTCTCCCTTTCTCAGACAATTTTGAATAAATGTTTTCAATAGATACTCTAAGGAAGTATTTATTTGTTCTCTTTTTCTCCAGATAATTTTAATAAATATTTTTGAGGAAAATTTTCTATAAATGTAATGAAAGCATCAAGAGAAACACTGACTTTAAAACAATGATTCTGCCTACTCCCCACATATTTTAATACAATAAATTATTTTTTATATTCTTAATTCTCCTCTCTCATATGTATTTATACCTGGAAAGAAGCCACCTTTGAATAGGGAAAGTATGTTCAAGGGTTCATACTTCTTTTACATGTAATTGCATTATTTTCCAAAAACATCAACTCTTTCTAAACATATTAGATAGGAATTAAGGATAAAATTACTATATATTTTTTTCATATTCAATGCAGTTGAGACCCACTTTATCAAATGATATCATACAGAAATCTAATTATAGCCAATCTTCATATAAATTGTAAACCCATCCTAAAAAAATACACCTGGTTATAGATTTACACATATATTTTTTAAACAGTATAAAATTAAGATTTGCACCAGGAGTATATATACCATTTGCTGAATAGAGGTAAAGAAAAGGAAAGTAGATGGTCTGTTGGGCAGAGTAGAATATCTGTATCTGTGAAATTTTACTTAAATATAACAATTAAATATGGGAATGTGCTAACATAGTAAAATTATCAGAACACATTTATAGATAATGAATATATCTAAATATTTTATACTTAAAAAAAAACATACCTTAAATATTTCCCTGGCCAGTTTTGCTCAATTGCTGAAGCTTTGGCAGGAAGACTAAAGGTTCTTGAGTTTGATTCCAGGTCAAAGGCATATACCTTAGTTGCAGGCTCCATCCCTAGACCCCAGCTCAGGGGGCATGCTGGTGGTAACCAATTTATGTGTCTCTCACACATCAATGTGTCTCTCTCACATCAATCTCTCTCTCTCTCTCCCCCTCCTCTACTCTGTCTAGAAATAAATGGAGAAATATTCTCAGGTAAGGATTAAAAAGAAAATATTTTAGCTATCAGGAAAAAGGCATAAAATTACAGATGTCAATGTATTTGAACAGATGCCTAATGAACCAAACAAATTGAAAGATGAGAAGCTCCTCATAGAACTTCTGCATAAATAGTTATAATATAGATATGAAAAATACGTATAGTAAATATAAGTAAGAAAAATAGATTGAGAGGGACTGTGCTTTGAGGGGGATACACTCAATACAGGCTGTCACATCTCAGTTCCAAGTGACTACAATTTGTAAGTTCTAGATTTATATTTATTGCATCTAGAATATTCTGGGGGGGAGGGAATAACCAAGCAATATAGAAATGTTATCATTATAATTAGCTACTTAATATTAATAATAGAAAGAGAGCCAAGGGGAGGCCAGACATTATAAGCATTATCATCTGAGCAGCCTCACCAGGGAGTTACCATTTCACCCTCCCCAGGCAATCACTGGTCCGTTCCCAGCAGGTCACTGAGAGAAGGGATCAAACAAAGGGGAAGGTGGGCATATGCACAGGGAAATCAGGGTGCCACAGGAGAGGTGCTTGTCTGTCAGTCTAGCCTGGGAAATAATGGATTGGCTAAGGGGGTGGAGCCACTACAAATACACAAAATCTTGAAAGGGTAACATCCCCAAAGATTTCCCTCTCACTTCTTCTGCTCCTTTGCTCTGTGACCTTCCCTAGCCTATGTGCTCAACTGCTCTCTCTCCATAGTCATGTGGCCTTAAGCAGTCTCATGGACCATGGCCAGGCAGACCCCATATACAATGGCCTGCAACTGGATACACAAGCTCCACCAGCCCACTGTGGAACTGGAATGTGCTTTAATATGGAGCAGAAATTCTGGGTACTTTGCTTAATCTTGGCCCTACCGAAGTCAAGGTTGAACTTCTTCCATGGCAACATGCATGAAGAGGGAACCTCCTTAACAGTTTCAGAGACCCATCTGCTCTAATTGTTCTTTTCAAGTATTTGCTGGAACTCAAATATTTAGATCAATGTAACGAGCTTTAGTTGTAAAATAAATATTTACCATTAGAAATTGTAGTAACACAGGAAATGTGACTGCTTTGGTATATGATTTTTCAAGCATGACTTGGGAGCAAATACATTTCATCTATATGGGTCCTTGTCATAAAATGCTGTTCTTCATTTCCTGTGAAATCACCTTTATGTACTGCACCAAATTTTAAACTGAAAATATTTGATTTATTTTGTACCTATATTTCTGATCAATTTCTTTTTGAAATTGATGATAACAAAGATGATAAAATTTTCAAGTCTAAAATTTAAATAATCTTATAACATATTTAAAGTATTAAATGATATGAATGGTTTTAAGGAACACTTCCTGGACTAAACATTTCACTACTCTTATCACTTAGTATAAATGTTACAGCCTAAACTTATTGACTTAAAGTGCTTAGCATGTTTAAAATTTTCACATAGATCTGGCTCTTACACCCTATAGGAAACACTGAAAGACACAATTTATTCCTTCACTTGGGCTGGAGCCACAGAGACAATGAGACAGAATCTTGAACAAATTGATATGATTTCATCACTGCTGTTATTGGATCTGTGCTCTGGTTGGCAATAGAATGTGAAGTATACTCTTCATGTTGACATACTTGAGGGCAGCATTGGATTGAATGATCTACGTGGAATTTATTCAGAAAGGTTGCAGTAGAATTATGAAAGTCTATGGGTGATTAAGCCCCCGCCCACATTTCCACATCCTTAGAGCTTACTGTTGATGCTTTGTTTGTGGCTAATACTTCTTTGTCAGTCTTTTCTATGAAAAAAACCTGTCCCCCACTTAGCTCTATTATATTCAAACAGGTCACAGCACCTAGGGGAGACTTTTTCTGAATAAAATGCTGAGGGGGAAAAATGACTTTTTGACACTTTCATTTGAAACTTATTTTCCCCCAGATGGTGGAAAGCATTACTTGGATATTAGCATTATACTCCCCTCTGTTCCCTTAGAAAATGTTTTTTGTCACTTTATCTTGCTTAAAAATAATTTGACCAAGAGTCATGTCTAGATTAGGCATGAATTCCCTAAATGTTAAGTAATCTTTTGAAACATTTCACTTGTTTTAAATGTATACCTCCTAATCTTCAAATTACTGGATCTCTCCCTTATAATTAGGGACTGCTTCTTTTATAACTTGCATTCTTTATTCCTCAGCGGTGTTTTTCAATTTGTAAGTTCTAGATTTATTTTTTATTGAATCTAAAATATTCTGAGGGAAAAACAACTAAGCAACATAGAAATCGATGCATATTTAAAAACCATTGCTGAATATATGAGCCATATCTTTGTCTCTAAGCATGTAAATTCTTGGTAGTAAATTCATGAAATGATCCATGAAAAAACAGGGAGGGAGGGAGGGAGAGAGGAGAGAGATAGAAAGAGAGAGAGAGAGAGAGAGAGAGAGAGAGAGAGAATGGTTATTGAGAGTAACACCAGCGAATACCAACCAAGCCCCTGGTCTGACATCTGCGTTCCAGCCCCAGACTGCAGAGGTCTGCTGAATGAAGTGGTAGAATCAGTGCTGTGGCCATCTGCACCAATTTACTGAGCACTAATGTCCCTGCTTGCAGCTGATAGTTGAGACCTCTGCAGCAAGATAAAGTGCCTGGAAATTCTATTTGCCATTTCCTGGAAAAGGGTAGGAAATATTGATTAAGGTTAAAACATAAGCGCTCGTTCCATTCAAAGCAACAGAGAGACATCAAGATAACACATATTTTCAACTCAGGAAGAAAGGGGCTGATGATGCATCAGATATAACTATAATTATGAACAGTTGTTATCTTCTTAATTGGATGAATGAGAAAAGCTCTTTAGTTATGGGCATGCAACTGACAGGGTCAAAAATGTTCATTATGTACACTGATGCCTGATGAGCCGTTTTCACGCCCATTGCTTTTGCCATGTCTAAACGGACTCACCTTTATTCTCCCAACAACTACAACAAACCAGCCTTGATTTATGTCATGACGAGAAGTAGAAAATGAGGAAGATGGAATTTTCCTTAAAACCTAGGACAAATTTAAATCAGCTAATAAAGACACACACAAAAAAAAGTCATCTTGCATTCGTTCCTGGAAGCCACATATTTCTGAGCTCACAATGACTAACATAGATCATATAAAAATGCTCACCTTAATTTTGGTGCCAATGGATTAAGAATCATCTAAGTGTACCAAAATATTTTATTTAATTCAATTAGCAGGACTGTCAGAATATTAGGTATAAAAGCTGAGAGAAATATACTTTGGCATCACGGAAGCAACAACAGCCAATGGAACAACTAACTGCCTTTGGCAATTGGACTGAGACCAGTGATCCAGGAAGAGCACTGGTATTTTCTTAGTCCTGGACACTGGTCTTCATTTTCTCTGACATTGACTGGATCCTCCTAAGTCAGTTTCACACAGTCTGCTGTGCAGCACAGTTGCCTGTGTCAGCCATCCCACATTGTGTGTGTGTGTGTGGTTCTTTTTTAATATATATCCTAACTTTTTGTAGCAAACTAAGTAGAATGTTATCCATTAAAAATCTACCATACAGTTGGGGGGAAAAAAGAAATGCAACTTCAGAGAGGATGAAGGCATTTGTTCCAATGCACTGCTACATGGAAAAACACTGGGTTAAGATTTAGCTTACTGGTACTTCTCAGAAAATACACTGCAGCAAAATCAGAGGGAATTTCTGTCTGCCAGGGTGCAGTTACAGTGACAGATATAGATACTGCAATCTGGTTTCCTTCTAATTGTTCTGTCATTCAAAACACGTGTATGAAGATTAAGAAATGAAAAAAAAAGGGCGATATTTAAGTATGGGTAAGGCTGAGATATAAAATGAAAAGCAACCTTATTCCCCTGTTGACTGTTTCCTACTTTCTTGCCTTTGTGTCTATGAATTTCAATAGTGTGCTAAGTACAACTATGCTGTGCTATGATAATAGAGGCTTTCAAAATACCACGGACTAGAACATGAGCTGAGCCTCCATGTTTTATGATGCTATTTCCCCAGGCAGCCAACTCACTTCACCTCATCTCGCCCCAGCTCCAGCAATAGAAGGAAATATTAAGAGTTCCATCATTGCCTGAGAGGTGAAATACATCTCTGAAGTCTCCATAAAGGCAGGAATGGAAATATTATAAAAACTTCACCAGGGAATTAAAAACACATTCCATATTTGTTTTTCAGGTTTAAGAGCAAATGCCTGAGAGTCTGTTCAGAGAGTAAGTTTCAATAAAACATTATCATGCAATGGCTTCCGATATAATAGGAAAGTCGTTATTTTTCCCAATCTTAACTTGTAAAGCAAAAAAAAAAAAAAAAAAAAGTAACATACAAATAAAAGATCAAGAATAGCTGAACCTAAAACTAAATTGTTAAAGTATAGACTTCGTTATTTAATATCCTACAAAATGAAATTCTCTTGACCAGCATGTATACTAAAGCCCTGTATGATAGTGATAAAATACATGGATAATTGGTATGCTGAATCAATAGCTTAAGACCATTAAAATTAGTACCTATCTTTCAATTTCGTGCAAAACTTCAAAGTTTCAAAATTAGAACAATAACCATTTTCTACCACATCCTAAGATCCATGAGGATAAAAACACTTGTATTTGCCACTGCTAATGATGAATACCCCAAACAGTTCATCATACAATGCAAGTGCTGAAAAATAATTCTTAAATAAAAAGATAATTTTAAATAAAAAGATAATTATTTTCATAAATAAAAAGAACAAAAAGATAACGTTTCTAGAATTTCTGTGCTTGCCAACCCATTATCTATTTTTATTTTATCAAGTAAGTCTTGACAATTTCTTTTGTATGATCTTTATTGTTAGTTATATTTCACAGGATCACAGTTCTCCTTAAATAGGTGATCTGCTATTATGGGTTGTTTCCCCACAAACTCAGATGTTGAAGTCTTAACTCCCAGCACCTCAGAATAGGATCTTATTGAAGATAGAGTCTTCCCAGAGGCAATCAAAGGACACTGTGATTAGGGTGGGCTTTGATGGAACATGCCTAGGGGCCTCGTGAAAAGGCCGCCATGCACATGAAGGCAGAGATCAGGGCGATGCTTGTTCCAGCGAAGGGACAACAGAGACTGTCAGTAAAGCACCAGAAGCTAAAGGCGGCACATGAAACAGATCCTTCCTCACAGCACAGAAGGAACCAACCCTGCAGACACCTGGATCTTGGTTGAGTCTCAGGAATGGTGAGACAACAGTTTTCTGTTGTGTAAGTCATTCGGTTTGTGGTACTTTGTTACAGCAGACATAGCAAACTAACATATGTGCATAAGGTTTGTTTGGTGGTTCTTTCACAGAAAATACAATAATGACAGCATGCCATAAATATTACACCATTTTGTTTAATGAGAAAATGCATTTTATTTTCAAACACTGTTATCCTTTTCAAAACAAAGCTTATAAATTGGATTTTCTTCCATATTTAATGGAGATTAAATTAAGTGGAAAGTTCTCCAGTTAATTTTTGAGACCTTGAATGAATAAATAAAATATTTTTTATAGTTTGCAATGAATATTAGCTTAGACATGTGTAAGAGAAGATATGCCTCAAGAACACTTTTAAAATGCTCCGGCTAGCCAGGTCACTCAGTTAGTTGGAGCATTGTCCTATACACCACAAAAGATTCCTGATCACGACACATACCCAGGCTGTGAGTTCAATCCCCCATCAACATGGGTACCGGAGGCAGCAGATTGATGTTTCTCCCTCACATCGATTCTTTCCCTCTCTCTTTCTCTCTCTATGTCAAAACAATAGAAAAATAAAAATTATCTGATTAGTTTTGGAAGTCTAGCTACTAGATAGAAAGAACCTTGCTCGTGAGTTCAATTTTTTTTTTTAATTACATGTAGTCAAATACAGAATAATAGTCTTCCATAAACTAGCAAAAATAATATAAGCATAAAATAAGTATAAAAATAACTATAGCTTACATTTATAAAGGATTTTCAATTTAAAAAAATGGTTTACAAGTTCTTCTATCCTCACAGCAACTCTATGGGACAGTATCTTAAGTATGAACTTTGTCAATTTACCAAGACTTGAGGAACAAGGGACAGAGTTTTGAAAGACTGGGTAAAATAGAATACAATGCCCTCTACTACTGTTGTGCATATGTATTCTATGAAACTAATCACCCTAGAACTTTAAATCAAACCCTGCCCTGAAGTCTTTTAATGGAACTTGGCAGAGATACATGTCTTCACTTTTAAATTTTAACTCTTCAAATTAACTGCAATTGGAAAATGTTTGCTTATTTTGCTCAATGATCTCATAAGCTCAGCACAATCTTCTTAGAGCACAAACTTAAGTTTCTGCCTTTCTTTCTGCCTCTGCTATGCAATGCTTTGATGAAATGTTATTTAACCTTTAAAATGCCTCTTTTAAAACTATTCATTGTGTGTGTGTGTGTGTGCTGGATATCTCACCCATGTTCAGTAAAAGTTGCCTCCAAATTTGTAATAGTTATGATTACTCATAATTTAAATGTCAAATCCCAGACATGTAACCACCTTGAGTTAAAATGAGTGAGTTTAAAATAAGTGACTGCTCACTTATAAAGTTGAAGTAAAGAATTCAATTGCATGTTTTCAGAAATTTTATTTTAAAATCCTTTATCTTTGCAATTATTCTTCTTTTGTCACTAATAACTTTGAGATATATTTGGGAGTCCAATTCAGATGACCTAACTTAGTTAACAGTAAGCACTCATGGTTCAAAAGCATTTCCCTAATTCTTTTTTTTTAATATATTTTATTGTTTTTTTACAGAGAGGAAGGGAGAGGAATAGAGAGTTAGAAACATCAATGAGAGAGAAACATCCATCAGCTGCCTCCTGCACATCCCCTACTGGGGATGTGCTAGCAACCAAGGTACATGACCTTGATCGGAATCAAACCTGGGACCTTTCAGTCCACAGGCCGATGCTCTATCCACTGAGCCAAACCAGTTCTGGCAGCATTTCCCTACTTCTTTATTTTCATTTGTTACTCAAAGATTTGAAACTATTGCTCACATTTGCCTTTTAAATGGTGTTATTTAATACTTAAGTTTAATATTGCATGTTAACAAGGACAATATAATGTTCTTGGTAACCTTTTTATATAACATAAACTGTCTCCAGTAATGAAAATTTAAATTTCCTTTCATCTCAATTGAAATGAAAAGCAAAGCCCTAACAGTTTTGGCTCAGTAGATAGAGCATCAGCTTAGAGACTGGAGGGTCCCGGGTTTGATTCTGGTCTAGGGCAAATACCTCTGTTGCAGGCTTGTTCTCTATCCCTGTTTGGGGCACATGCAGGAAGCAACCATTCAATGTGTCTCTCTCACATCGATGTTTCTCTCTATATACCTCTCTCCCCTCCTTTCCACTCTCTAAAAATCAATGGAAAAAAAAATTATGTGTAAGAATTAAAAACAAGAAAAGAAAGGAAAGGAAAAGGAAATTATCCAAAGTAGACCTGAATTAGAGCATGTTTTTTGATAATCACCTGCAATAAATGAATTTCCTAATGAAAATGAAAAACTCCAGAATGCCCAGATATGGTCCTCTGTACTAGTGAATAGAGTTTTCTCCTAAACCATATTAGGCAGAAGTTCATGCTCAGTCACTGACGCAGTATAACTGTAACTGACTATACAAAATCTATTTCAGAGATAAATAGTGTCTATGGAGAACTTTGCAGCAGCATCATTGTTAAAATAGCTACAAAATACCCAAATTTGCTTTATGGTGAACACTTTGATAAGAAAACCCTCTCTATGGCTTGGAGCCCTCTCCATGCTGTCTCAGACGTTATTAGTGATTTTGGCCACAATGAGTACCAAGCTTACCATCACCACAATATAATCCTTTAGATCAGCAGTTCTCAATTGTGGGTCGCGACCCCTTTGGGGGTCAAACGACCCTTTCACAGGGGTCGCCTAAGACTATTGGAAAACACCTATTTCTTATGGTCTTAGGAACCAACACACTGCTCCTCGGTGTAGCAAAATGTAGCCATGTAGTTTACTGTTGTTATATTAAGACTGTTACCCATGCTACACCACGATTCAAGACAAAATTTCATTTATTTGAAATTAGAAATAAATATTTCACAATATATAATTACATATTGTTTTGTGATTAATCACTATGCTTTAATTATGTTCAATTTGTAACAATGAAAATACATCCCGCCTATCAGATATTTACATTACAGTTTATAACAGTAGCTAAATTAGAGTTATGAAGTAGCAACGGAAATCATTTTATGGTTGGGAGTCACCACTACATGAGGAGCTGTCTTAAAGGGTCGCGGCATTAGGAAGGTTGAGAACCACTGCTTTAGATGATTGTGTGGTCATTTTACCTGATATTGCATCATAGAAAAATGAGAAGCTACGAGGACTCCTTTCTTTTTTGTTTTCTTTACTTTTTTCCTTCAATGCCTCCCTATGTATGAGGAACTTATTTTATATCTAGCATTAGTAAACATATGATTAAACCTATCAGAGGTCAGGATATAACAGAATCAGAAGTAGAAAGCAATAAAAAATGTAAATGAAAAAGTCTTAGTTTATGCACTACAAGATACGGTTGTATTTGTACTACAGAAAGATGCATTCACATTTCTAAACTTCCCACTTGCAAACTCCTAAAACTGCCCTGAGTAGACAATCTCTTGCAGTTTTAGTGATTACCATAAATTTATTGAAGTAAATGAAGACATTCTCAACCAAAGAATAATGTTTAATTAGGAGTCTTTCACTCTGGGAATATTCCCAATTCTCTGTTAAGGGAATTTCCTGCCTCCAAAATGTAATACTGCTTTGATTTTCAGCCAGCTAGTTGCTCTCATATTAACATTAATGAATTTGAGATCAGTTTTGCACCTGGAAAATCAATAAAAAGCATAAATAGATTTCCATAAGAAGACTACAAGAACACTCTGTGCCATATAAAAGATGTCTGAAGACACTGTCTAAAGATTAAAATATGTTAATTGTTAATTTATTGTCCTGTATAAAGTAGGCATTCATAGTTTTGCATTTTTGTTAATAATGTTGCTAATTACAATATTAAGATCATCCTTTCAATGTTACAGAACCTGTATTCAATATATACTTTATAAAACATAAGGAGCTTTCAAAGAACAGCCAACTACAAACCATTCAATAGAAAAACAAAAACTCATTACTTTGGGCCAAATCTCAGGGCTCGCACATGCTACCTCTGAATTACTGTCTTAAATGCCTTACTCATGCTTATTAAGAAACCTAACTTTAGAGTCTCTTTGATAAATTTATTTTTTAATCACATCATATGAAGTTGGATAATATATAACAAATTTTGAAATGTTGTATCAGCTTAAAAGTCACACACTGATTATTATTAATTTTTACTTACTACTTTTAATCTTGTTTCAGGCAATTAAAGATATCTACACTAATAAAAGAGAAATATGCAAATTCGCCATACCTCCACAACACCCACTAGCCAATCAGGAGTGAGTATGCAAATTAGTCCACCAAAGATGGAAGATAAATTTGCATAGGCAGGTGCAGAGCAGTGGGGTGGGGCACCTGCTATGAGAAGGAGGGCAGGGGTTGGAGGGAGCTACAGGAGCAATGCTCTGGCCAGAGCAGAGAAGACTGAAGGCTCCAGTTGGAGCAAAGACTCTGGCCAGAGGGAAGGCAGAAAGCAAAGGCCTGGGTCCCAGATATTGGAGGAAGGAAGGCCTGTTGCCCCTAGTTATGGAGAAAGCCAAGCTTTCCACAACCCTGGCCTTCCTTGGCCTCCACTTAAGGCTATAAAGTTTCAATTATAGAAGATAAATAAATCCCAAGAGAAATAGCTGTGGTCACAGAGTGAGCAGAAAGCTTGGCTATGCTCCAGGCTACAAAGTTTCAGTTGTAGAAGATAAATAAATCCCAGATACCAGGGCCCCTACTTGGGTTGCTGGGAATGTGGCTGGCCTGCAAACCATTGCAGGTCCCTCGCCCAGGCCACCCAGCCCAAAGAAATTCTCACCCTGATCCAGGACACCCTTCAGGGCAAACCAGCTGGCCCATACCCATATACCAGGCCTTTTTCATATTTAATAAAAGATTAATATGCAGATTAACCATCATTCCAACACACAAGATAGCTTCCCCCATGTGGTCAAAGATCCTGCCCCCATGTGGACACAAGATGGCCTGCAAGGGAGAGCAGTTGTGGGTGATCAGGCCTGCAAGGAAGGGCAGTTGGGGGCAATCAAGCCTGCAGGGGAGGGAAGTTAGGGATGATCAGGCCTGCACAGGAGGGCAATTAGGGGCAAACAGGCTGGCAGGGGAGCAGTTAGGCATCAATCAGACTGGCAGGGGAGTGGTTGGGTATTGATCAGGCTCACAGGCCAAAGCAGTTATGGGAAATCAGGAAAGCAGGCAGGCAAACAGTTGGGAACCAGCAGTCCTGAATTGTGAGAGGGATGTCCCAGTTTGGAGAGGGTGCAGGCTGGGCTGACAGACAACCCCCTTGCCTCATGCATGAATTTCATGCACCAGGCCTCTAGTTTTCTATAATTTTCAAGTGCATACCAGTTATAAATAAAATTAGATGTAGATAAAATGTAAGTTAAAATTTCTTACAAATACAGATATTAATATTCAAGTCGTATAGGTCTTGATGACATTTAAAAATATTATTGACTTTAGAAACATGGAACCTTTACATTGAAGATAAAGCAACATGGGAAGGGCTTGTTCATAAGGAAATGCCTGAAGAGAATATACAGATGGCATGATTTCATTTTATTCAGGTTTAGTGAGCTGCCTGGAATATCATAAGAATCAGGTACAGCCAGATCTACTAGGAAGAAGTCAAGGAGAAACACAGACATAATTAGCCCTTGAAATTGTTCAAAGATGATCATAAGAAATTTATAAAAATTTGAAAGTAGGTCTTGAAATATCATGTCTTCATTAGCATTTTAAACAGAAATCTCCTATCCCTCCATAGACATCCCATTAAGGGGGAACTACTTCTCAGAAAGAAAGCAGGCTTTAATGTAAACTGGAATGGAAAGGAAGGACGAGATGACCTCTCGAAATTGCTTGCTAAACTAAAAAGTCAGCTCAATTCTGGAATAAAAATATTTATAGCTTGCATCTTGTTAGCTTAATTGAGTTTCTTCTTTATTCCAGATAAGCAAGGGAGCTCCTTTTTCTCTCTTTTTTTCATTAGTGAGTTTCAGAACTTCCAAGTTCCCATTTTATTGCTTATTAAATGTTTGTCAAATGGGAAGCTTGCTGGGGCCTGTTAATTGGTATGGCTTCCCATATCCTGTCACATTGACTTGGCCAGAAACGGAACAAAATAAAGATCTGCTAATTAGTGTGTGAGTCTGTTACAAGTGATTTCACAGTGCAAATGTGCACAGAAAACATTGCAAATGCTTTCATTTTCTTTGCCTCTTTCTAAAAATCTTGGTTCCAAAACCAATGCTTAATAGACACCAGTGGCAAAAGTGTGTATAATAGTTTTGTGAAGTTTTCCTAATTGGTGAGGCTAAATACCCAGAGAATAAAATTGAGAAGACTTTATATAATATAGAAAAGATAGCAATTTAAGCAGAATTACTTAGATATAACTTTCTAAAAACATAGCTACATAATGTGACTTCAAAAGCAATTAATTGAAAAGAAGAGGAATAAAAAGCATTCCTGAGAACTGTGCAAATAATAATAATAATAAGAAGAAGAAGAAGAAGAAGAAGAAGAAGAAGAAGAACTTAATAATTCATCTAATCCTCACATTTCTCTGAAAAGATATGTTGAAATTGATGCTAATGCAGCAGAATGTAACCCAGAGATCTCTGTATTTGATTCTCTCTGGCCAGTGTTTACAGCCTCTCTGGGATAGAGGTTCCCAAAATTCTAGCCTTTGGCAGCCAGTGAGACAATTGTGGTGGGCATCAATGTGTTGGAGAATCTAACTTTTCATAAATAATTTAAATAATTTTTCTTTTATTTGAAATAGAAGCATCTTTTTATCTTTCTTCTAGAGTAAACAATTAATGCAATCTTCTATGCCTTTTTAAAACTGGAACCTAGAAAGAAAAAGGCAGCAAGAAAAACCATTGCATATAGCATGTATGCCAATATTATTATTATTTTACCTAGCGGCCCAGTGCACAAAATTCGTGTATGGAGTGTGTCTCTCAGCAGGGCCTGTACCCTCTCCAATCTGGGACCCCCCTTGGGGGATGTCCAACTGCCAGGGGATGTCCTTGTGGGATTGGTCCTAAACTGGCAGTCAGACATCCCTCTCACAATCTGGGATCACTGGCTCCTAACCACTCACATGTCTGCCTGCTCAATCGCCCCTAACCACTCTGCCTGGTGGCCTCATTGTCCCCAACAGCCCTCCCCTGCCAGACTCATGGCCCCCAACTGCGTTCTCTGGCCAGAGGCCCTCTGTCGCTGGGGTGGAACACTCATCACCACAGTGACAAAGCAAGCATTCCACCAGGCCACTCACACTGCCTGTTTTCAGCGGTCACCTCCCTGGGACTGGGGGACTCTAGTGAAACTGAGAGGACTGGGCACTGCCATCTTGTGCCTATGAGCATTATCATCTCTGTGACAGAGTGACAGTCAATTTGCATATTCCCTTTTTATTAGATAGGGTGTCTTTTTATGTACACTAAAACTCAGTGAGGATAAATAACTTACACAAAGTTGGTTTACACAAAGGTCACACAGAAATGATATCTGCATCAGCAGAACTCCAGTCTGGGAACTTATTTTATTGAGAACTTATAAGCTAAGTGATATTCTAAGAACTTTGCACATATAAACACATTAAATTTATCCACATCCCAATAAGGTAAAAAAAATCATTGCCTCCATTCCACAGATGAGAAATCTGAGATGCTCACCACTGTACATCTTAGTATGGGGCATAGCCAAGATGTGAACATAGGCAGTCCAGCTGCAAAATCATGGCTAACATTTTCAAGAACATTTGGTGGCATCCTAAGTAGAACTATGTCTGGGGTAACTAAAGAGTTCTTAAAAGACCCACTCAAAATATATGTCCAGCTTTCAGTCTTATTTCTTTAAAGTTGGTTTCAGGATAGAGTAGAAAAATATGGATTTGGGGGCTTGTTTTATTCATACAACAAATCCCATTGCTCCTACTGTTTAAATACTATTCCAGGTGCTGCAGAGGCTCAGCTGGATGTGGGCAGCTGACTCCACAAGGCTTTACCTGGCTGAGGTCAGGAGAGCCTGCCTGAAAAGTCTCCTGATCTGAGGTTGACACAAGGAGTAGGAATTAACATGAATAAAGAGCACATATGTGAAGAGAAAGCAGGAAACTTGAGGCACTAAAAAAGGCCAACGGGGCTGGCCCAGCCGAAAAAGAAACAGAAGAGATGTGCAAGAGGAGGCTGGAGAAGTGAGTGGTGGCTGTTCTTGGTTTAAGCCATGCGTGTTCCTTGGTGTATACTGCCATAATGATGCTTAAACAGATAGGCTTTGAGACTTTAAAATCCGGAGAGAGTCCATGGGATTCCAGGAAAAGGGCACCCTCGTGGGCCCACGTTGCCCATATACACTCAACCCTAATCTAAAAATTAGTTCTATATACTGAGCTAAGCTGCCTCTGGGATCTAAAGAAGATAATGTAGAGGGCTCCAGTGAGATATTTTGACTTTTCAAATTCCAGGATGGCAAGAACTAGCAAAGAATTTCCACTTCTTTTCTCCCAATCCAGACCCAAAAATGAGCCAGATGACTTGCATTTTAAATTCTGTAGTAAGGATTAGTATGAGCTTGAGAGAGGGGTGGTGTGGGAGGGAGAGAGGGGGGAAGGAATGAGATGAGAGAGAGAGAGAGAGAGAGAGAGAGAGAGAGAGAGAATCTGTGGATCCCAGAAGGTAGGCCTCCACCCCTCTATACTTTGCCTTTGGGAAACTAGAAGAAGTGCCTTTTTTGGATGAATGATTAGATATAAAGCATCTCCTCTGGGTTGCCAGCTTGGTAAGCAATGCTAGTATACAGGATTAGGGAGGAGAACAACAGCTGGGTTTGACTTGGATTTTAATTCATTTGCAAAACTGATTATAAATTGCAATCTTGTCCTGAATGGAAAAGCAGCTAAATATCCATGATTATCTTCAGGGCAATCTGGCTTCAGGAGCGCAGCAGAGATCTGAAAAGGCCAGCAGATTCTTCCAGAATCTGGAGGGTTAGAGGATGACAGCTGTGGCAGCTGAGGCCCTGACCAGGAAATAACAGCCTCAGGTCTGTGGGCAGCTGGCCCCCAGGAGATACGCTGGTCCTGCCTTTACTTAAGTGTCTCAGCTCATGCCACACTAAAGCTCGTGGTAGGGAAGCAACAGACAAAACCATCAGAGGCCCTTCCAAATAAATATAAGTGTATGAAGAGACAGCCCACAGCTTAAAAAAGAGAGAGAGAATAGATATGGCACTGACCAATTACAGCATAAAAATACATTTTTAAAATTAAAACATTGTTTTAGAATTAAAATACTAGAGAGATAAATGAAAGTCATGGTTGAAACTTGATTTGTAGGCTTGGGAGATTGAGAATCTGAGCTGAAATTCATGATGGACAAAACATTGCAGGCAGAAAGGAGAGAGAGAGGGAAAAAAAAAATATATATATATTTACAAAGTTATAAAGTAGATAAGGAGGAAAGGAAAATACTTAGCCAAATAAATGGAGATTAAATAAAAACTCATAAATACGGTAAACAGCAAAATTTTATAATCTTAAAATGCTCAATTTATGAAGAATATAAACAATATAACAAGTAAGAATATTAAATCAAAACTATTACAAATGCAATAGAACATGATAAATATAAAATAAAAACATTTTAGTAAATATTCCAAAATCTGACAGAACTAGCAGCTAGCAACTAAAAATAAAGAAGGCTTTGGTGGGATTGAATAAATAAGATGACCAAATTCTATTTAATAAATCTATGAAATAAAGAATTATTCCTTTGGTTTGTCATGAAAATACACCAAATTAGAAATTATGTATTTAGCCTAAATAACTACTAAAATTCAAAATACAAAGCCACAGCTCATAGTCATATTCCAAAATGTGGAAATGCAAAATAAATTTAACCTCAAATACCCGACTCATTGAAAATTAAGAAACATGATCCTAAATATGCTTTGTGTCAAATAATAAATAAAAACCTGAAATTGCAGTTACTAGAATGCAATGCAAAAAAAAGAAAATATCAAAAAATATCATCAAGAATGCCTACATTAAAGAAATGTTATAAAAAGAAAGTAAATGCTCAAGTTAAGATTTTTAATAAAAGCATAAATAAAAATGTAGAAAGAAATGATGAAAAAGAACTATAATTAATAAAATATAAAAATGATAGAATAAAAACAACAAAACTGATAGATTCGTTCTATTTTGGGGTCTTTTTAATGTATTTATTATCACTTTGATTTGATTTATTTTATATATTTGATTCTACATTATTATCCCAATAAAATAAAAAGTAAAACAAAGAAACCAAGAGAACAAAGTGTTCAAAATTAGAAATGGCAAAATAAATATTCCAACAATTGTATATTTAAAGGAAATACCATTATATTATTCCTTAATAATACTTTTCCCAGGGCTGGATTGTGAATAACCACATTCATGCTAATCTTTCCCCACTGACTTCACAGAGAGGAGTCTGACCTGGGCACACAGTCTGAGCACCACTTAGGAGATCTGGGGTCAAGGAGTAGTAGCCCTACCCTTTAGCCTTTTAGAGATTTACACCGAATCCATGCAAGGTCAGAAATCATTTTAACAAACTAAAAACTAGGTAATATACATTGTTTTCATTTTAATTTTGAGAATTAATACTTTCTCTTTCTAATACCTTTTCATATGGCAAGTGCCCTGCCTTTTTTGTTGCTACTATTACCTTCACCTATAGAAAGTCTACGAGTTTTCCAAAACGCTTTCATGAGTATTATCTCATTTCATCTGACCAACAGCCCTGTGAGCCAGGCAACACCTTGGAACCTTAATTGCTATTATATACAGGGAGACCCAATAGAAACTTAGATCTAGAGATTTTCCCCCTCCATGCCACACTTTGTCTCGCTTCCTTTTTGCTCTTAATTCAATCATCATGTTAAATAACTGTTGCTATTCTTATTGTTAACCTCTCAGGCTATTATGGGATATTTTCTCCTGCTTATAGTATGACCCATAATTTGGCCATATGTCTTTGATTGTATGTGCATTATATATTATTTTTGCCCTAAAAGTGATTTTCAAGTTGTTTGCAAATTTTCATTTTCATAACAATGACCAATTTAATTTTCATTCATGCCTTACAATGAAATCCCAACCTCCATTTTAACTTAATTTCACTTTCACACCTCTACACATATACCTAAAATTTCTCATTATTGATTTATCACTGAAATTATTTCTTGTAAGCTAATTTATACGTTTTTAAGACTATATGCTCTGCTTACCCATCCTTTTCCTAGTTTTCCATTTAGACACATACACAGGACAGATGAGAGAGAGAGAGAGAGAAGAAAGGAAGTAAAACCCTGATAAATCTTTTTTTCAATCTCTCAGGTGGAGTCAATTGTTCCATCCTGTAGGCTAAATACATGACAAAAATATCTTTGCAATAAGATTTCTATTTTATAATTTTCTATTTAGACTTTGAGCTCCTCAATAAGTTTATAAAGGCAGAGTCACAACTTTAAACCTGAAGTCAGGGAAATAAAAGAGTATATAAACTTTTGAACCACATATCTGAGTGTAATGAAAGTGGAATTTTCTAAGATCCTGGCTGGAGGAAGTCCTGAACTGGTTCAGATTAGCACCACCTAACTGTTAATGGCCAATACTGGTGAAGGGGCATACTCAGAAGAGCATCACACCCCTCATTCCCCCATCTCTTCATGGAATGTGGGTGGAGGTGTTCAAAAAGGGTCTGGACTGTGAAGATGGAAAACAATCACAGTGCACAGCTTGAATAGAACGAGCATATTTTTGAGATCATTGCTGTTAGACAATCTATGTAACTTGAAGGCAGCTGGAGCTATGGTCCTAGCACTGAATGGCACCCACAAAGATTTCCATTTCATATACACATTTATGATTTGGGTGAAGTTGCAAACTAAGGATTATGGAAAGAATGTTGAACAAAACTGAGAAGATAGAGCTGAGACTGGTTTGGCTCAGTGGATAGAGTGTCAGCCTGCAGACTGAAGGGTCCCAGGTTCAATTCCGGTAGGGGGCATGTACCTTGCTTG
This sequence comes from Lasiurus borealis, assembly GCA_004026805.1. Lineage (NCBI taxonomy): Eukaryota > Metazoa > Chordata > Mammalia > Chiroptera > Vespertilionidae > Lasiurus > Lasiurus borealis. Next base: position 65,429 of record PVJN01004895.1, read on the forward strand.
CGGGCACATCTCCAGTGTGGGGCATGCAGGAGGCGGCTGATAGATGTCTCTCTCTCATCGATGTTTCTGACTTTCTATCCCTCTCCCTTCCTCTCTGTAAAAAATCAATTAAATATATTTAAAAAAAAAAACTGAGAAGATAGAAAATACCAGGATGATTTAGAAAGTAAAATAATTAAAATTGCACAGAAGACACTTAAATGAGAAATAATTTCTAATAGTTAAGGCAACAGTGACAGTCTATGAAAGGCCTTGAATGTTATAAAATAATCAGCAGGGGGACGGACAAAATTGGAGCCATCTTTTATGAAGATTACTTAAAAAGCAATGGGTATCATAGACTGGGAGATAAGAAAGATAGGAAGACCAGTTATGAACTCACTGTAATAAAGCAGCTAAGAGCACCTAAGAGAAACTAGGGCAATTACCAGAAGACTGGAGAGACAAAGATGAGAAATGTTCCAGAGACGAACCTCAGTGGTTCCATATAATTACTGTCAGACTCCCTTGTTTTGCAAAGGAAGTTCATGAGGAGCTAGGACTCCACTTTCTTATTCGAAGCCCTTTACTGAATACCATATTCTTGACTAGAAATTAATCACTATTGGAAAACTGTCAAAATCAGTGCTAGGCTTTCTAATGTCCATGTTTTAGCAAGCATAATACCTTTATACCTATTTAAAATGTACCAATTAAATCAATAAATAGTTATCAAAAATTTATGCCCAGCCGGTATGGCTCAGTGGTTGAGTGTTGACCTATGAACCAGGGGGCCATGGTTCAATTTCCAGTAAGGACACATGCCTGGGTTGTAGGCTCAATCTCCAGTAGGGGTCATGCAGGAGACAGTTGATCAATGATTCTCTTTCATCATAGATGTTTCTATCTCTCTCACTCTCTCTTCCTCTCTGAAATCAGTAAAAATAAATCTTTTTTAAAAATTTATGATAGGCTTTGGAAATATAGCAGCAGTAAACAAACTAGACATTATGCAGCCTATCATTTGGGAAAGGGAAACACAATAGGTATACATAAGTCCGTTATACATACATGTATATAATATAGAAATACCATACACAGAGTATAACAGAGACCGGTAAGAACTAAAGAAAAATAAAGCAGGAAAAGAGGACAGTGAGGGCAGAGGGAATGGAAAGATGCGATTGAAATAGGGGGTCAGGGAAAGCCCTGGCTAGTTTGGCTCAGTGGAAATAGGGGATCAGGGAAGGCCTTAGTAACAACTTGTAGCAGAGGAGGAAATGATGCATGTGGCTTGGGAACAAGGGAGTTATAACAGAGGGAACAGCCAATACAAAGACCCTGAGACAAGATCAGTCCCAACTGTTCAGACAAATGCTGAGGATAATGCCACTGAAGGAGGAAGGCTAGGAAAAACATTAGTAGGAGATGTGGTTCTTTTTTATCCAAACTGCGTAAGATAGTGTAGATCACTGGACAGACTCAGATTCAGCTTTTACTCTGGTGAAGAAAGGATGCTCTTTGGAAGGTTCTGAACAGAGGGATGATAGGATCTGAGTTACATTCTAAAAAAATTTATTGCTGATATTGGACTGTATAGAGTTGGGTGCAAAGCAGGGTGATTGGTTGGGAAGCTATGGTAAGATAGGGCAACAAATGCACAGCATTAGCCTAAACTAGGGAGGTATTTATGCCGATGGTCAGAAGTGGTCAAGTTCTATATCTATTTAGAATAGAAAAAAAAGAGACAAGCTCTTCTTAGCCCCAGTTATTCACGAACAATGTCATTTTCATTATGCATATATCAAGATGAATATCTGGGCCTTAGAGTGAGTTTAAATTTAAGAAATTACTTTAAGTCAGCCTGTTCAGAGACACCATCTCCCCTGAGCCCCAGTCAATGGCCCACAGTGTCTAAATTTGCAGAGAATATCACACTGTCAAGGCTGTACAGATTGAAATGTGCATGAGGATCAGTAAATCATCTCCCTCACTCAAGGATACTCCAACATTCATGTGCCTATTTAAAGATGTCCAGCTAGTTCACTCTGTACTCTCAGAACTTTCTTTTGCCCAGGTTTCACATTTAGTACAGGTGCACTTAATTGACTTATGTAAGGAAGATAGCAGACTATTCGACATCTAGACCAATAGTGTCTGTTCCAAAGCTTTTTAAAATGCAAAACCATTTTTTAGATTTAAAATAAAGCTTTCCATTGTCACTGATATGAATGGCACGCTGTGATTAATGAACTGCAAGGAGGCACCCTTGAGAGACAACTAGTTCTGGATCATTTCTGAGGTTAAGCAAGGAAAATCTTGAGGAAAACTGGTACTCATGACCCTAATTTAATATCCAACATTAATATGAATATATTCTTACATAAAGTAAAAATCTAATCATTATGTAAATTTTTTATTAATTTAAGTTGTACGGTCAAAGAACAGCTATGGGATGAACTTGTAAACACGTTAACAGCAAGGATATCTAGTAAATGTGTTCATGGAAAGGCATTTGTTTGGGTTCCAAGTCCAGAGTAGGCACCCGCCATTATGTCTCTCCTTGTGAGTGCAACTACAAAACGTGGGCAGAAGGCATGAATTTGACATCTGAGACCTCTGAAATTCAAATAGTAGCAGGCAGATTGCAGACGATGGCAATTTGAAGTATCAAGAAACCCATGGAACATTATGAACTGATGAACAAAAAAATAGATACAGAGGCAAAGAAGCATAAACAGACTGTCAAACTACAGTGGGAAGGCAGGGGAGGGTGGTGAGGTAAGAGATCAATCAAAGGGCTTGTATGCATGCATATAAGCATATCCAATGGATGCAAGACATGTGGGGGAGGGTGGTGAGGGCATGAGCCGGGGGGTAGGGGAGGTGAGGGGGGAAGTCAATAGGGGAAAAAAGGAGACACATGTACTACTATGTGTAATACTTTAAACAATGAAATAAAAAATTAAAAAAAAAAAAGGGAGAGAATCTCATGGTGCATTTAGCTCTTTTCTTTGTCTCCACTCTCTCCAGCCTAACACCATGTAGCCCCACACCTGGCAGTGGGCGCTGGGGTGTGGACAGTGCTCTGCCAGAGATTCTTGGGTCCTGATTCCCAGAATCCTATGCTGTCACAGTCCTGCCAGCAAGGAGAACCCACAGGAACCAAAATTATCAGAAAGTAGAATCTCCTAACCACTGGTTAACTGTGGTTCCCAGAGATTGGAATGAATTAGCTTTGAAAATTTTTCCTTGCATTATTTTCTTGGCCCCAGATCTTGGCACAGCCATGGAAGGACCAAACATGGAAGCCCATAGGGAACTTAAGAGTATTGGAGAAATGCAAAGAGGGTTCAGGAAAGAAAACTCATAATGTTGTTTATAAAAGTCCCGGGCTCCCTTCCTGGAGCTCTGCCTGCGTGACTCTGATCCTGGCCAGCAAACTAAGACGATGAGAACTAACAGAAAACCTCTGTGGTCCATACAGGCCACGGAGCGAATAGCTCTGCAGTGAGTGAGTAGTACTGCACAGGCTTTGATGGGCTTGACATTGAAACCACCACCACACTGAAGCCCGGCTGAGCTAACGTTTTCCTCCCACGAATACGGAACCAACACTTTGCTGCAGACTTGGCAAAAATGAAAAATGCTTTCTTATTGGTGAATAGCATAGTCTAGCTGTCCAGTTACTCTATTACAATAAAGCTGGTATTGTTTGATAAGCTTTATTCTGTGAATATAGCATTTTACAGTGGTCAGCACTTATCTGTTAAAATGTTCGCTTTTCCTTGCTTATCTTTAAATAAATGAGATATACTTATTAAAGCAATATTAAGGAATGCATATATTTCAAATAAAGGCAAATCTGTCTAAAGATTTTTCGCCCATTTGCATCACTTTATTTATCTGCACAAGTTTTGTTCACTTTATATTATTTTTAAAATTACTTTTACATTAAACTTCATTTATGGGCATTTTCTGGTTGATGCTATTTTTATTTTAGCTATTCATGCAGGGGATTGCTTACAAGTTGTTGCCATTTCAAATAGAGATGCAAGAAAAAAACTTTTGCAATATTTTTTCACATTTGTGCATATTTTTCTCTTTATTAAGAGATTAACTGAGGCACAATGCAAGGAATTGCACCTAACTGTACAATTTGGTAAGTATACCAGAAGAACATTGGTAAATATGCTTATAATCATAGAATAGATGATTAATTAATAAAAAACCTTAAAGAAAATAAGTTATAAGATAAAGCATATGCTTGTTTAAATATTAGATATTTCCGTTTCCAAACATTATTTTTAAGTGATCAAAAACTGCATTGTTTATAAATCTTACTAGTTAAGTTATACAAAACTTTGCATAAACACAATTATCTTTCTACAATTTTTATATTCTATATATTCTGCTTATGTACTTAAATAAGTATTTTAGCAATACATTGAAGTTACATGTTTTATAATTAAATAATTTTTTGCAAAATAACTTATTTTATTCTTAGTAGGACAAAACTATACATAATTTTAAGTATAACAAAGCTGATTATTCATATATCTGTAAGAATTCCTACAAAGCTTTTTAAAAATGCTCTGTTAGAATAATCTTTCAAGATACTATTCCACAAATTAAGAAGTGAGATGTGTCACCTAATCTTTAAACCAGAGATAATACATGAGTTAAAATATATTCAGTATGGTTTTAATTTCCTGAATAAAATGTTCGGTTTATTAAAATCTTATCTCAAATATATGCTTAGTACAGGCCTGGTGCACAGATTTGTGCAGTGGTGGGGTCCCTCAGCCTGACTGGTGCCCTCTCGCAATCCAGGGATGTAGTAATGCTCTGGAGAGGAGCCTGAACCCAGGCTGGGTGCCTTGCCACTCTGGCTCATTCCGGCCCCGCTGTGCCTGCCGCCACCGCTGCCCAGTAGTGCTGCCATGGAGGCAGAAGAGGCTCATATGCTGTACTTGCCAGCCTTGAGCCCAGTGTCTGGTGCCCGTTGACAGTGTTCCTACTGTGGGAGCACACTGACCACCAGGGGGCAGCTCCTATGTTGAGCGTCTGCCCCCAGTGGTGAGCACACATCATAGTGACCAGTCAACTGGTCATTTGGTTGTTTGGTCATTTGGTCACTTAGGCTTTTATATCCTATCTAATAAAAGAGTAATATGCAAATGGACCATACCACTGCTACAGCCACAAACTATGCCCCCCAGCCAATCAGGAGCAAATATGCAAATTAACCCAACCAAGATGGCTACAGCCACAGAGAGAGCAGGAGGGAAGCATGGGCTGCCCCCAGCGATGGAGGAAGTCAAGTTTTCTGCACATCCTGGCCAGCCCAAGCCTCCCCTTAAGGCAACAAAGCCATTGAAACTTTGTTGCCACAGCGTGATCAGAAGGCTTGGCTCTGATCAAGGCTACAAGGTTTCTTCTTGAAGAAGATAAATAAATCCCAGATACCAGGGCCTCCACTTGGGTTGCCAGGGGGTGTGGCCATCCTGCAAACCACCACAGGCCCCTCACCCAGGCCACCCCACACCTTAAGAGAACCCCCATCCTGATCTGGGACACCCTTCAGAGCAAACCAACTGGCCCCACCCATGTACCAGGTCTCTATCCTATCTAATAAAAGAGTAATATGCAGACTGACCATCACTCCAACACACAAGATGACTGCCCCCATTTGGTAAAAGATCCTGCCCCCATGTGGACACAACATGGCCACTACAAGATGGCCAGCAGGGAGGGCAGTTGGCAAGGACCAGGCCTGCAAGGGAGGACAGTTGGGTACAATCAGGCCAGCAGAGGAAGGAAGTTGAGGGTCACCAGGCCTACAGGGAAGGACAGTTTGGGGGGACCCAGGCCTGCAGGGAAGGGCAGTTAGGGTGACCAGGCCTGCAGGGAAGGGCAGTTAGGGGCAAACAGGCTGGCAGGGGAGCAGTTAGGAATCAATCAGATTGGCAGGGGAGTGGTTAGGGGGTGATCAGGCTGGTAGAAAGAAGTAGTTAAGGGCAATCAGGAAGGCAGGCAGGTGAGCAGTTGGGAGCCAGCAGTCCTGGATTGTGAGAGGGATGTCTAAGCAGAATTGGGCCTAAACATGCAATTGGACATCTCTCAAGGGGTCCCAGATTGGAGAGGGAGCAGGCTGGGCTGAAGGACACCCCCCGCCCCCTGCCACATGCACAAATTTCATGCACCGGGCCTCTACGATGTAGAAAATCAAAAATATATTTAATTTTAAAGTATTACATTAAAATTTAACTTGTCATTTTCAAAATACCTAACAGTACTAAGTTAAATTTCACTAAAAAATTGTGAATGTTTGCAACACCTGGCCAAGAACACCTGATGCATATTTCAAAATATCCTTTTAATTACGTATCTATTTTCATTATTTATCTCCTATAAATAGTATTCAAAGTGAGCACAACATGATATATTTGGATGGAAAAGTCTAGCCAAACAAAGTATTTAAATTCACTTTGAATACTTCTTTGAATATGCCACCGTATTTTGGTGTGTAGAGTAAGGGGTATTGGAATGTTTAAATTAACATTACAAGTAAAATAATGATCTTTGGTCCTAACTGAAATAATAGTGAATTCAACCTACTCTGAAATAATTTAATTGGTATTTTTGGTCATGCGAACTGGAGAGGAGACACTTCATGATAAAATGGTCAGAAGCACCTGGCTGGTGTGCTCAGTGTTTGAGCTGTTGATTCCAAGTCAAGGATTTCAGGCTTGATCCCCAGGAGAGGGCATACAGGAAGCAGCCGATCAATAGTTCTCTCTCCTTGAAGTTTCTCTCTCTCCCCCTCCCTCCCTTTCTCACTCTGAAAACAATAAAAACCTATTTTAAAAAAGCATATTTAATATTAGCCGATATTAACATAGACATCTAATATATAAGAAGTAAATCTATTAATTTCAGTAACACATTTCCATGATTTTGCTTCTGTAATTTTGTAGATAGATATTTTTACTAGTCGGGACTTTCAAGTGAACTGGGACAATAAAGGTCACCGAATTTTTAGAACAGTTTGTAAATGTCTTTTCGATCAATATTTTCATGAAACACTAAAGGATTTCATAGCTGCCATGACAATGATGGGTTTTCTGAATTCAGCTTCTGGTTCGAAGCACTTTACAGCTTTCAATCATGCGTAGAAATAACCACTTTATTATGGTCCAGTCAGAGATATTAGCATGGTTATAGAGATGCAAAAGGAATTAAGTTACACGCTAGCATTTTATGACATGTGAAACAGAGTGTCACAAAACATGTCGTCTTAAAAATAGAGTAAAAACTTATAGACTACAAAGTGTATTTACAGGAACAAAAATTAATTTTTAATCGATAGCCTCAGCCTTATTCCAATTTCTTTATGAGAAACTAGAAAGTATGAAAATATATAATCATTTCCAGGATTTAAACAGCTGCTAATAAACAAGGCTTCAGACACATAAAGGGAGAAGTCATGGTAAACCCCATCCATGTGAGATAAATATTTTAGAAACTGAACTGTAAGCCTTTCCAAATTGCATCGCGGAGATGAGTAACCTGTGGCATCTGCAGCTATTCTGTGGCATCTGCAGCTATTTTGAGTGGCTTTATAGTGAGTGTTCAAATTACAGCACATAAAAATGTTGAGGCACGCATTCAAGGGCAGCTCAATTCCCTTGCAATCCCCTTAAAGAGAGAGAAGCCACAGCCCCTTTGTTGGGGACTGAAGCTGAGAGCATGGTGGAGAGAAATGGGATGGGGAACACAACAAAATTAAGAAGGATCATAAAACTTTGCTGGGCTTTAGATCCCAAGGCCCTTGTCCCTCAGCTTCTTTTTCAGACAGTGCTCTGATTCGTGAGCTACTGGATTCCCAAACAGCTCCAAATGTGCCCCAGTTCTCCTCTCAGAACATTACCATGGTGATGAGTGGAGCGTGGTGAGGAAGGCCCATCCCATGTCCAGTTGTCACTCTAGCCCTGGCAAGCATTAACTACATCTGAAAAGAAACCGGGCCTGATCCCTGCGAGCTGCATGGATTTTATCTAGTGGTTAGGAGGGAGGAGAGGGGCAATGTGGCATCTCTGTTTCAAGCACAGTATGTGAAAGCCACTCTCTGCCCAAGTTGTCTCCAGAGCTGCCACACTCTGCCTCCCTCACAGGATGGTTGGGGAAATTAAAAGGCACCTAAGAGAACATTTGGTGGCGGTAAAAGCATCTACAAATAAAAGGACCTCTCCATAATGAGAAAAGGATGTTGCCGGGAGAATCCTCAAAAATCTCTTTTCTTGTGGCATTACCTCATCTATAAACCATGGATAAAATAACCACCACATTTTAAAAATAAATGTGTAGCATAAATTCATAACCTTAAAATTGTAATACAAAAATGGGTAATAATGATGCAAGTGTTGGACCAAATCTTGTGTATTCTTCTTTGTTAATTGGGATGAAGAAGAGTATGAAACACCTGGGTATAGTCTAGGATGTTTAAGAATCACAGCTAGCCTTGAGTTAAACCTATAAATAACAGAATGAACTATGCTTCATCTTTGGGGTAATCCTGTGTAATAAAGAGCTAATATGCTATTTAGACCAGAAGGTGGAATGACCTTCTGGAACTATCTTCTGGAATGACCTGCCGGAATGACCAGTGGACAGGAGGATGGGGCCAGTTGAGCCTGGGCCACCAGGGCAGCCATGGAAGTCCCAGCTCCCCATTATCCCCCTTTCCACAGATGCAGCGGGACAGGCAGAAACATGGGTCTGGGTCTGGGCCTGGTACCACACCTTCTGCAGAGTTGACCGCAGGGTAGCAGGCCTAAGCGTAGTTGGACATCCCCCAAGGTGTCCCAGGCTGCCAGAGGGATGTCTTACTGCCAGCTTAGGCTCGATCCCCCAGGAACAGGCCTAAGCCGGCAGGTGGACATCCCCCAAGGGCTCCCAAACTGTGAGAGGGCACATGCTGGGCTGCGGGACCCCCCGGTGGACAAATTTTTATACACCAGGCCTCTAGTTTTTAAATAATTTCACTTTCTAGCTATGCTAATACTTCTTCAGTGGAACAAAAAAGTGCTGTCGCTCATCTGACCAGAGGAAGACTCTGTTTACCTAGAGGAACATTATCTACTCAGCCCTTAGTTAATATATTCCAACTATAGTGGCTGACGTCAGTGCCTCTCTTTGCCCTGCATTTCCCACACAATCCTTTTGGGTTGACGTCCTTATGCTTATGGGAGAAAACAAAGTAGGAATTTGTATGTAGATGCTCTAGTCTTGTATACATACATATGCAAAGTCCTTCAGAGAATCATATTTCTAGATTAAAAAGGCAGTGATTCAATAACACAATCATGTTTTTTTATATTGAGACTGTTTTTAAGGAAACATTCAACAGGCTTGATTAGCTTTATCTCTTTTCCTTTTTCTCTATCATTTTTATCTAAAGCTAAACACAATTCTGAGGATGAGATCAGTGTTCCAGGACATTTATAAAGGACATCTCACCAGATACTAGAGTTTTAGAACTTTTATTCATCCTATATAATAAAAGACTAAGATGCAAATAGACCAAACAGCAGAACAACCGGTTGCTATGATGCACACTAACCACCAGGAGCCAGATGCTCAATGTAGGAGCTGCCCCCTAGTGGCCAGTATCCCAGAGCACAGCGGCAGTGGTGGTAGCTTCTCCCACCTCCATAGCAGTCAGACATCCTCTGAGGGCTCCTGGACTGTGAGAGGGCACAGGCCTGGCTGAGGCCCCCTCAGTGAGTGCACGAATTTTGTGCACTCAAGAAGAGGGGGTCCCTCACCCCAGCCTGCACTCTCTCACAGTCCAAGAGACCTCAGGAGCTGTCCAACTGCCAACTGCAGGCCTTAGCTGACAGTTGGACATCCTTCATGCTGCTACGAAAGCAAGAGAGGCTCCTGCCACCACCACTGCAGTCACCAGCTTCTGGTTGAGTGGCACTCTCCCTGTGGGATTGGGCTGAAACCAGCTCTCCAACATCCCCCAAGGAGTTGGAGAGGATGCAGGCCAGGCTGAGGGACCCCATTGGTGCATGATCATGACTAGGGAGAAATGCGGGAGGTTGGCCAGCCAAGGAGAAATCACAGGAGTGCCAATCCCAATCAACCGGACCCCAGAAGCAAGCTAACCTAAGCTAGCCTACCAGTTGAAGTGTCTGCGCCCTGGTGGTCAATGCATGTCATAGCAAGCTGTTGAGCAATCTTGGCATATCATTAGCATATTATGCTTTGATTGGTTGAACAGCTGACCATTGGACCAGTTACTTAGCATATTAAGGTTTCATTATATAGGATAATTTACATGCCACTATTCAGCTGCTTCCAAACAAAATAATCTTATCAGCAAATTAGCCATCTCCCTTTTATTTTCTGTTTCAACAAAGTTCACAGACTGAGACATGAGTGGTTCCGGGTGATTACAAATTGTGTGTGAGGGTGTATGTGTACATGTTCAGTGACAGACAATATTGCCATTGTAATATGTACCAGAATACAAACATGTTAAAGTTGGTTTTCTATGTCTATCTCTAACTGTAACCCCTGGATTTAACAGGAAAAGTAAATAAGAAGAAAAAGGAAAGGCACAAAGAGGTCATATATCCTCAAGGTAGAAATGATGACTTTCTTTTCCACTATCTATAGTCAGAGAGTACTCATATCATCTACAGTCCGGTCACTAATTTATTTATTCAGCAACTTATTTTTAAGAAAAAAGGGAAACTCTTACCGGTTTATCTTTAGGGACCTCACCTAAACACACACACACACACACACTGATCTTTCAAACCCCCTTAAATGGGGAGCCAGGAAGAAAGAGAATACTGTGGCTTTAGTATTCTAGGTAGTATACTGACATCGTGGCAGATCCTAGCATCCTGCAAGGAGGCAAGGCCTTGAGCCTATATCATGGGGAAAGAACTCATTACATTTTACGTAGCTATGTCCCTTTCTACAAAATCTTTCAGCGACCTCCTATTTCATCTCTCTTCCATAGCTAGACATAAGCAGTAGAAGCAGTTACTAAGAGAGATGACCATATTATTCCAGGTCAGAGGTCCTCAAGGATCCCATCAGGTAATGTTCCAGGTCTTTGCTGTGCAGAGAGCTGATGGGCTGACCACATAGTATTTTCATTCTCTCTATGAACCATGATGCTGTTGATGGCATCTCGGTGTGAAGCCCAGCCAGCCAGTCCTCAGACCTCGATGAAAACATAGAAACAAGATGGAATAAAGTTGATGTAGAAAACACTGGACAGGTGAAGGAAGTCGATCATTTTTACTTGACTGTTTGAAACAGAATACATGTTGAGATAGGTTTCTACATAATAAAATGCCAGGAGCCATCACAATGTAAATGACCAGATGGAAGACTGATCACCAGGAAGTCATGGAACACCTCTTGGTCCCTCCTTCACAGCCCACAGGCTCCTATCACAACCAAGCTGGCAGCTGGCAGTTGGGAGGGATGGCGGGGGGTGGGTAGAGTGAGGCAGGCACAGTAGCTAAGTATCAGGCCTGAAGAGAGGCACAGAGAAAGGCACAGGGCCTGATCCACAGCCACTACAGCTGCTGGCAAGGCCTAGAGAGAGAGAGAGAGAGGCAGAGCCTGATCTGCAGCTGCTGCAGAGGCTTCGGATCACGCCCAGAGATAGGCCCAGAGATACGTGCAGAGATGCTGACTGGCATAGAAACTCACGAATCAGAACCTAAATCTGGGTGAACTGCAAAGCAGAACCTAAGGTGGAGGCTGAGGAGAGGTTTTAAGGGCAACAACTGTTTGGTGTAAAGTCTAAGAAATGAGTTCAATTTGTTAATGATCAGCTTGGCAGGATAGTGCATATGCCTGGCTATCAGTCCAGATACAGGGATTATGTATTTTTGTCTGCTAAGAGCATCAGAACCACACACCCCCATTTAAGCAATCATATCCTATATAATCTATCTATACTAATAAAAGGGTAATTTTCTAATTAGATCAAGTTGTCCAACCATCTTCTGGACTTTCGACTTCCTTCCGGACAAAGCCATGGTGTTGGGGTCCAAGGCAGAGGCAATTAGGGGTGATCAGTCTGGCACAGGAGGGCAGTTGGGAGCAAGATTAGGCTGACAGGGGATTAGTGGCAATCAAGCCAGCAGGGAAGGGCAGTTAGGGACCATCAGGCCTACAGGGGAGGGAAGTTGGGGGCAATCAGGCAGGCAGGCAGAAGGGTAAGGGGCAATCAGGCAGGCAGGCAGGTGAGTGGTTAGGACCATGGTCCCAGATTGCAAGATGAATGTCCAGCTGCTGGTTTAGGCCTGATCACCTAAACAGCAGCCAGATAATACTCCAAAGAGTCCCCAATTGGAGAGGGTGCAGGCTGGGCTGAGGGAAACCCTCTCCCCTGCACAATTTTCATGTACCAGACCTCTAGTTTTAATATAATCAATTCAGTATAGCAAGAAAGCAATGTTGTTAAAACATGAGATTTAGATCTCATGTCTTTTTCCTTGATTACCAAAGACTTTTATTTTATACCTTACCTACAAATATCTATGGTTGGATGTTATCTTTATAAGAAAAACAAAATGAAGATAAAGGTTAGAACTGTAATATATGTTCATCTCTAAGGGGATATAAATTTTATCTCCCAGATTTTTAGTTTAAAGATGTTTCACAATATCATATGTAATTAGTACACTGAGAAATAGTTACAAATGTAATTAAAAAAACTGCTTATTCTAGGCCCGTGGTCGGCAAACTTCGGCTCGTGACCCACATGCGGCTCTTTGGCCCCATGAGTGTGGCTCTTCCACAAAACACCACGGCCTGGGCAAGTCTATTTTGAAGAAGTGGCATTAGAAAAAGTTTAAGTTTTAAAAATTTGGCTCTCAAAAAAAATTTTGATCATTGTCCCGTTGATATTTGGCTCTGTTGACTGATGAGTTTACTGACCACTGTCCTAGGCCATTTGGAGATGATGATAAGCGATCTCATTGTGTTTCAGATACCACTTACCCATGGGTCCTAAAGCTCAAAAGGAAAAAATATCAGCACATTTGAAATAAAGCAATCATGGACACAAGCGAGGATGTGTATGTGCTTGTTGTAACAGCTGATGGGTCCTATTTTATGCACAAAGGGTTAAGTACCCACTTCTTGATACATGAAGCTTGCACATGATTGGGTCTCCTCCCCAGCATCTCTAACAGTCTGCCTCAGCTTCAGTTCCACCCTAACGGCTATTCTCTGCTCAGAGTCCACCTCAACTCCCGTCCTCATGGAAGAGGTCAGTTCAATAAGAAGGTGAGGCTGGTAATCATAAAAGCTGAAAGCTTAATAGTGTCTTTTAAGCCATGTCAAAAACAACCCTAAATCAAAGTTGCCCAACAAAGTGACATGTCAGGAAGCTCCTAGCATTGAAATGCTTTTGTCAAAGAGGTTGTGTAGGTTAAAGAAAAGCCCTATCAAAACGTCATGGGCACATCTAATTCTTCATAGCCCAATTACAGAAGGAGATTAGACTTGCTCAGAGGAATGAGAATTTAGGTTGTCACTGAATGGCACCAGAGATGAATGCTGGGTATGATTGGAGGGTGCAGGGGGGTGAAGGGAGGATGAAAAAGAAGTCAGTTAAACAATCCTTCAATCTCTTATGTTCTTTTACCCTTACATTGATAAAGGACTCACCCTAAATGTGTTAAAATATTCCTTTTATGTAAACTTTCACAAAGATGAGTATTAACCATTTGACCAGAATGGTGAGGGTTTTTTTTTCTTTCCCCAACCATCTTGAAACATGGCTTCCCCATAAAGTGGCAATTCAAATGCATATCAAGCACAGAAATAAAATGCTTTCTAAGGATTAAATGTAATGTAATTTTCTGTTAAAGATTAAATCTCATTTTAAGAAAATCTTAATGGTCACAGGGATAACTTATTTTTTTCAATAATGATGTATGTTGTAAGTGATTCAGTTTGAGTAAGGATAACCAAGGGCATCATTTCCCTGTCAGACACAGATATATTAGAGCAGCTAACAGACCTTTTCCACTTATAATTTCTCAATCTCATAAATAAATAAAAAAATTAGAATTCTGACTTAGATTTTTTTTTCTTTCTCTATTCACTGCCCCTATATGTCTTATTACACATACTATTTGAAGACTGAAACATTGGTCTGAGAAGTAAGGTACTTTATATAGTTTTAGGGTTGACCCTGATAAGAAGTCATTGGGTTCTTTACATAAAGGAACGTTTTGAGAAGTTGTTAGTAATGTCTTTAATATCAACATGGGGTTTCTCTGTTAATATGGGTATATGGTCTTACATGTGCCTAAGGTTCTTTCTCTGACCTTTTTTCAGAATGACACAATTTTTTCACTATCCCTGAAAATTCAGATTCCAGCTTAACCAGGCTTTTTTATATCCTTTCAAAGGCACCAAACTTTCCTCCTTATTCTCACCACTGGTAGTAATGAATAACACAGCCCCAAAATAGGGCAGTTATTACCCTGTCACCATAATACACACACACACACACACACACACACACACACACACACACACACACATATATTAGAAGCTCAATGCAGGAACATTCATGCTAGAATCGGGCCTTCCTTCCCCTGGCTGCCAGCACGGCCTTTCCACTCCAGCCCAGCCCAATAGCCACCTCTTTCCAATCTGGCCCTGCCTTCCCACACTGCCCAGAGGCCATGAGAGACCCAGGGGGGGGCAGACCACCTGTGTCATCACCATGGTGATGACCCAAGCATCCTGCTGGGCTCCTATGTATGCAAATTAACCTCCATCTTTGGTGGGTTCATTTGTATACTCAATCTGATTGGCTGGTGGGTGTAGTGGAGGTATAGCCAATTTACATGTGTGTTTGTTATTAGGTAAGATATATACTAGAGGCCCAGTGCATGAAAACTCATGCACTGGAGCAGGTCTCCCTCAGCCTGGCCTGCCTCCTCTCACAGTACAGGAGCTCTCAGAGGTGGGAGGCGACCTAGTGATCAAGGGAAAGCAACACCCCCATCACACCTCTGCTGCTACCACAACCAACAGTGCAAGCCTCAGCTGGCCTTGGTTACTGAGTCGTGGTGGCCCTAGGTGGCTGGGCAGCCACCATCAGAGGCTTGCCTGTGCTTTGGGCCAGCCCTATGGGGTACTCTGAAGGCAGGAATGCAGAGCAGCTGGACCCATCTGGGGCAAGCCCAGCCTTACCACATGCCTGCTGCCCCGGCAGGACTGAGGGGACTGGGCGCTGTCATCCTGTGACTATGGGTGCTGCCATCTTGAGGGTGCAGCAGTCAAATAGCATATACCCTCCTTATTGGCTGTGAGTGCCACCATCTTTGCGATGGCATGAGGGTCAATTAGAATATTCCCTCTTTATTAGATAGTGTGTGTGTGTGTGTGTGTGTGTGTGTGTGTGTGTATTTAATCCTCACCCAAGGATATCTTTCTATTGATTTTTAGGGACAGTGGAAGAGAATGAGAAAGACAGAGAGAAACATGGATGTGAGAGAACATATTGATTGGTTGCCTCTTACACCAGCCATGACCAGGGCCTGGACCAGAGAGGATCCTGCAACCAGAATCAAACCTGGGACCATTCAGTCCCCAGGCCAACACTCTATCTCCTGAGCCAAACTGGCTAGGGCACCATTATCTTTTCAGAGGTTACACTTCAGCTTTCTATTCTTTATTTTTTCTCCATGCCTGATTTCTTCTATTCTAGTAGTTATTCACAGGTTGTGTTGATCCAAGGTTGTCCTGTGCTGACAGCATCTTTCAAGGTGACAGATGAAGGAATAGTGCACTCATATTCAGTGATGGAGTGGTTACCCTCCCTTAAATCCTGACACCTGAAGTTATGACTCACCCTTGGCTGTATTGGTTGTGGGGAGTTGTAGATTTCTAATGCAATTTTTAAACTCTAATACAGTTTCAATGATTGAGCACACTGCTAGCAAAGCTGGAAAAAAATCTACACACTGACCATTGTGGCTTAAGGAAATCCCGCTGACTCAAGAGCAGATGGTTTCGCTGGGCATCCATAATAGTGTGTGGGGTAGGGGGAGGTAAATATTTATGTTTGCTTTTCAAATCCCTGAGACAAACAACTACTTCTGTAAGCAAATTAATCTGCTACTTCATTCAGGTCTGGGTTGTAAAAAGCAAAAGAAGTAAAGAATAATAATTTCACCAGGTGTAATCTGTTTCCTAAAGCTAGTTACAGGACTCTACATCATTTTCAGAGTCCTTTGCTTTTCATTTGCTTTTGTTTTCTATCCCGGAACTTTCACTCAAACAACAAGAGCTGTGGAAGAATGATAAAATGTATGCCTGACAAAAACAGCTGCCACAAATATAAGTAAAGAAGACTTGCTATGCTGTTGCCACTTGGGGAAAAATATGAGAAAATCTTCCCTTTCCTATGTTTCCAAAAAGTATATAGAAATGAAAAAAGCAGATACTTCTTATATATGTAGTTCTCAAAAGAGATAATATTCTGACATGACATATGACTAGATATACAATTTTTATTTAAAATATGAGTCATAAGTTTTCTTTGAAACCTTTTATTGAGTAAAAAGAGGCACTAAAAAAAGGGCTTCAAAGTTTATGCTTCTGAATTACATGTGTCCTTTAATTAAGGGGGTGAGAAAACAATAACAAAAACTAAAGGAGCCTGCAGACTGAAGGGTCTCAGGTTCGGTTCTGGTGGGGGGCATGTATCTTGGTTGCGGGCACATCCCCAGTAGGGGGTGTGCAGGAGATAGCTGATCCATGTTTCTCTCTCATTGATGTTTCTAGCTCTTTATCCCTCTCCCTTCCTCTCTGTAAAAAATCAATAAAATACATTAAAAATATTTTTAATATATTAAAAATATATTTTAAAAATATTAAAAATATATATATTAAAAAAACTAAAGAAAAAATGAAATTCAGTACAGGTAGATGTAACTCAATACCCACCCCTCTCACACACACAGAGCCCTTCATATTCTCAAAAACCCTCATGCATATACATACATGAACACAAATATGTGCATCCAAATTCAAACACATACCCTAGCCCCACAAAAAGCTTCAGAAATGTGATCATAAGACATTTCAGTAAAATAGGGATGGCTAATTTGGGGTTCTAATTCCATGATGGTGAGTGAAATACTTTGGGGGAGCATTTTTCCTATTTCTTATAAGAGCAAGTTTATATTTGCATTTATTATCTCAAGAATATTCAAAATATTCTCCTAATCAAGGAAATATTAAAATTACAATAGGCTCTTTTCATATCACGTAGTTAAATTTGCTCCTCATTTTATAAATGTGCAAATTAGAGTCCAGAAATGATAGGTAAGTTTTATACAGTAACTGAAATAGTCAAGGGCAGGAATCCTTTATGCTTTTGTCTATTTTAAATATTGCCATCTTAGTTCCTTCCCCCAGTTATCAATACTGGGTGACACATTTTAGTAAAAATATTAATATTTTTAATATTTAGTAAAATATTAATATTAATATTTTTCGTTGTTAGAAATTTAGAGTGTAGCTCTAATTAGCTGGTATACTTTATGCAGAGAGCAGCAGGTGTATCAGCTGGTTCCTCCAGCTCTATTGTATGAGTTCATCATTTTCTCTGATATGTGGATTTCATTTCACCTGGAACGTAAGATAGAGAGGGAGAATTTTTAATAACCTTCCTCCTATTCTGTTTGTAATTTACTCCTGAAGATAGTTTTTTCCTTTGTTTTAAATATGTTTTTACTTATTTTAGAGAAAGAGGAAGGGAAAGGGGAAGAGAAACATCGGTGTGCGGGAGAAACATAGTTGTCTCCTGTTCTTGCCCTGACCAAGGACTGAACTTACAACCTGGGTATGTGCCTTGACCAAGAATCAACCTAGAGACCTCTCAGTGCACAAGACAATACTCAGCCAATTAAGCCACACCAGCCAGAGCCGGAAGTTAGTTTTTAATAATTGCATAGATACTCGGTTGATCTTATTACAAGGTTAGAAAACTTTTTAAAAGGTCATCATTGGCTACTGTGCAAAATCTAAATTTCCATCATCCAAAGCTTACTGCAATCAGACCCAAAACTAAATTTCCATCATCCAAAGCATACTGCAATCAGACCCAAAACTAATATGTTACTTAACTGCTACATGTAATATACTTTGACTTTGAACTGAACTGCTTCTCCTCACTGGAGTTAGAATTGCAGTTTTTTTATGCTTACTGTGGGCCAGAGATCTTGTTAAAAATTTTATATCCATTAACTATTACATTCTCAGAACAGCTCTAATACAAAGTACTGAATTATTATTGTATATCTGAGAACACTGAGGCTAACAAATGTTTAGTAATCTTCTTACTATTATATATTTAACTTGGTAAAACCAGGCAACAACATAGCACGGGCCTCTGCAGTTCTCCCTCACGGCACATGCTCATTGGACCCCTATACATATGTGATAAAGACCTGGTTTCCACTCATCTCTTTAATTTCTGACTTGATCTAGCTCTTAGTATCCAGCTAACTTTGTACACACCAACTGTATTTCACTTCAACATCAGAAAGCATCTTTTCACATCTTCACAACTTTTTATGTATATACAACTTGATTCTCCTGCCTACATAGTGATCTGCTAAAGAATATTTCCTTTTCTAAATGGTATGTAGCACCTTATCTGCCCCTCACCCTCTCCCAGTATAATTCTATAGGTAACGTGAGGTCCCATTACAAATATATAATTAAGAGTCATAATCACTTCAGACCTACATTTATTCTGTATATTTATAAAAATATAATAAAATATGTTGTTAGAATTAAATAGTAATTGTGAGGCTAGCCACTACTATGTGACAAACACTTGTGAGATTTATTTCTTATAATCACATACAAGCAATTATGTTTTATATAATGGATATTTTTAATTTTTTATTAATAATAAGGAGAACGTTTAGTTGAGATATTTCAGACTTTGGAAGTGAGTGAGAGAGCTGGGATTCAAACTCATTGAATCCCAGTAGCAAAGACTATATTATTTTCATGATAATATCTGAAAAAATACCATATGACAAAGTGCTCTGTTTATTGCTAAGAGAAATAAAGTATATACTTGATTCAGCAACATAATCAATTAGAAAAAATATTATTTGAGTTAATAATTTTCTAAAGGGGAAAATATAAACTATAATAATAAGCATATACCTTGTTTTTTTAAGGTAAATACTGAATTTTAAATTATTAAAAAACATAACTTATTTTAGTAGTCAAGTGTGTAAGTGGGTTTATAATTGCCAAGTAAAATTATCTTCTTGAGGAATAGGACTTCGTTTTATTCAGCTTTGGATTACTATCATTTTTCTATGGCCCTCATACAGCAGAAATTTAAGAAATAAAAAGTGATTGAAAATAGTCATATACTTTCTAACACTTGCACTGATACTTATGATTCAAATAAATACATAATATGATAAATGCCCTAGTATTTCTGCTGTTCTTATAACCATAGTGAAGTGCTAAATCACTCTGGTGCCCAAATTTACTGCATATATAATTTACATAATATAAATTTAGATTAGTTAGTATGAACTTTAATGTTTTACCTAAACAACTTCCTCATTTTTAAGTGACATCAGCTGATTCCATAGAAATGTATATAACAGGAACTAAATCAAAGTTATTTTGGACATGTTACTATAACTTTCTGACTCATAGTTAATATAATTGGCACCTTCAAAGATGAAATAAAAATATAATATTGATCAGAAGAGGAATTTATATTCATGTAGGAGAAAAAAACAATGTTAATTAGCAGATATAATATATGAAATTAAGAAAATGTTAGAAGTTACTAAGATCACGTAAAAAACAAAAACAAAAAATTCAAGATCTGAACAAAGTATACATTATTATTATAACAAGGTGGGGTCAGAAGAGAGGAGGAGATTTGATAAGCATTATTTCAATTCCAGATAATATGATATTGCCACTCCTCATTGCCATGTCAATAGGATTCCTATTACATAATACCATTATAAGGAAAATGCAAATGAAATAGGTAAAAATGAGAGATGAAACCAGAGGCTGCCTATCCCTACCACGGGGAAGATGAAGAGAGAAGTCCCAGATGGATCGCACCACAGGAAAAGAGTGAGAACATGAAGGCATTAATTTGAATTATAGTATTTACAAAAGATTGGGGGGGGAGGGTTGCATTTAGTTTATATGCTAAAGTCTTTGGGTATGGCACAACTTCTTGTTTCTTCTACTCACAGTGGTCAAGGTCAGTGTAGATAATTAATTATGCAGCTGATGTCCATCATGTGTAGCCAATTCTACCCACTGAGACAAATGTTTAGGAGGAAATGGATTAGTAAATCACAGGAATACATTGTCCTTGTAATATGTGCCAATTTGTGCCAGAGCAGCAGTATCAGATGCTTAGTAAAAGTGCTCTCCTGTTTCTAATTATCACCTAGAACAGTTGTGTGAAACAGAGCAAATGGGTCTGGGAGGGAGTAGGAAGCAATCCGTTTTGAGGATTTTCCCCAAATTAGGATATTTTGAGGAAAATGAGCATTTATATGGTATCTTCATTTAATGCTCAGATTAACCATGGAATTAGATATATTTGGCAACACTCTGAAGTGAGAGTATGTTTTTCTACTTGAGGTATTTGAATTATAACTTTTAAAGTATATACTTTTCTCAAATAAGGAGTCCATTTCATTTATTAGGTTTCATACAATGAATAAGAAGTACTATAAGTCAAACATTTTAAGACACT